>JAVQJG010079216.1:0-10135 GCA_036024015.1 Craterocephalus amniculus | reverse complement strand
GGTTTTCTTATTTGCATTTCCTTTTGTAGAAAGTTTCCTTTTAATAGAATAGAATAGAAATACTTTATTAATCCAAAACTGGGAAATTTAGGTGTTACAGCAGTACAGTCATTTAGCGGGTATGCTTATAAAGATAAGAATAGAACAGTGCAAAAGCTTAGAAAATTAAAAATATCTACAAAGAATATTACACAAGGAATTAAGCTATCTACAATGTACAATATAAAGTGTGAATAGTCCAGTGCAATATCAGAAGTGTGGTGTGCAATTTTAGCAGGTCTGTGCAAAAATTAACCAGTGCATATCTTGCCATCTCTTCCTAACCTCATCCAATGTTCTTTGTGTTTTACAACTGCATTTATTTTTTGGTAAATATCCTCTCATACACTCCTTCTGGTCACATTCAGATGTCTTTGCTAAATTTCTGTTTGCCTCTTCCACTACTGTGTTGTACCCACTGGTTCAGATTTTGTTTCTTGGTCTCCCTTTCCCCTCTACTCACAACCCTGAGTTGGATTGAATAGGTCTAAAAAAAGATACATCAGTGGATCTTTTGGAAAAGCATCCGTCTTCCTGTGTGTCACCAGTCCCTGGTTTATTCCTACCTTTCCTGTGGAGTTGCTCCTACCCCATCCAAGTCATCCAGATCCACTCCCAGGATCCTTATTGAGGTGTAGTTCAGTGCTGTGCCAAACACGGTCGACTTATCTTCCACAAGTCTGCAGAGAACCAACAGACACATGAAAGATCTTACAGAAGAGGTATAGAAAGGCAGGAAATTAAAAACCTGAGCTTTTCGTTATTATGAGCTTCCTTTTACTACTGTAGTTTCGACCAAAATTCGAAGACCCAGTGTCAAAGTGGGAAAGGCAATTCACACTGAAACATAGGTGGTGTCTTCTGGCGTTTACAGCAAAATTGAACTAAATAATCAAATTTGAATTCTTGTCCAAATTCTATATCATCAAGCATATCATTAGGAAGATTTGAATAGGATGATCATTTAAATTAACTTAGACCAAATTATTAGGAAACCGTTATTCCCTTTCTTCATTCCGGCTCATGTGAGAATTTCTCATTACTGTTTTAATCACCATACACACACATATTTGCGTAATTTTATTCCATAACTTTACAGGTAACCTTTTGATTTATTATCTCCATCCATCTGCTTATGTAGAGGTGTCCAGCGGTGGCACCTGGACTGACAGGGTGGTAGGGTAGGTCATTCAGTGATTTGAAGGGTGGTTCGGATCCCGCCACTCCCACCTCAGTCACTTGGTGTGTCCTTGGGTAAGACACCTTACCCTCATTGCCTCCAGTTATGGCACTGCTGGTAAAACTCAATTGTAAGTCGGTTTGGATAAAAGCGTCAGCTAAATTACAGTAAATTAATGCTTGTTTTTGCTGTTTACCATCACTCTTAAGTATGTGTGATCATCTTTGCCGCAGTTGTCATATTTTCTGAATGCATATTTCTAGGTTATTCGTTCAGAGAATTAATGACTTCAGATAGAGACTTTATTAATCGTAGGTTTTCTCATCCTAAATCCAAGTGAAAGAAGAGTGAGTGGTGCTCCATAAGCTTTTTATAATAAATAGAGGCATTAACGCTCCACGTGAATAAAACCATTTGAACTATAGTATGAATGAAGAGGGTTTCATAGCCCTTTGATGCTCCCTTCTGAGGTTAATGATCAGACATACCGATAGAAGAGAGTGGGCAGAATTTCCAGTCTCATTTTATCCGTATATCTTTATTAGGAAAGCAACTTTGCACATTTAAGCCATGCTTCTGTGCTTAAAGTGGACAAGAGAGGGTTTTTCTTGGCAACCCTTTCAAGCAGGTCATCATTTTCACATCTTTTTAACATTTCGTGCCCAGAATCTTAATTTTTAACAAATAAACTTAACCCTACGATGGTCTTTTACACCGTTTTGTCAGAGCTGGGGTGAACTAGTTGAGATGTCCATCCCAGAGGAAATCGCTGTTTTCCACTTATAAAGAATTCGTCAGTACAGAGTGATGGCCTTCCTTGAGGAATAAATAAATGACTACTGAATAGCTAAATAGCGCATATGCAAAATATAGACAAATATTTTAAAAAAGAAATGAAAGGTTTTTCCTTTTTTAAACCTTTTTTCTTTCCGTTTTGTATCTGAAACGGAACAATACACACTGAAATATTATGGACCAGATCTACTAGAGGGTTGTGTGTGCAAAAATGACAGCACACAGAATGTGATTTACTAAAATTGCGGTGGCTGTTTTTGCGCCTATATTCGACACTTCTGAAAAGAAACTGGCCTCCCCCTGTGGATGAGAGCAGGTAAATTTTGCAGGAGTGCAGACGCATCAGTCTGATTCATAATATTTTCTCATGAAAGGTGGAAGTTTTTATTCTTTTATTCAATAGCAATCAATACAGCAAACACACATCACGATTCAACATTAGTTTATACAAAACAGAAGATTCACAACATAGCTCAGCGCTTTTTTTTCTACTCCCACCATTACCACTTGATTTCAGTCATTTTTACACAATGTACCTATAAGAACCAATTTAAAATGGGACACTGACTCTGCTGACCCATTTTTCTCTAGTAGCTCATTACAGAGTTTAAGACAAAACCTTAAAGATCATTTTATGGCACAGTGAAGTTCTTCCAGGATCCCGTGTGATGTCATGCCAGAGTTTCACTTTACGCACCGTATGGTGGGGGGGTTGTGTTGAAATGACGTTCCGGTGGTTGTTTTTAGCATTAGCATGGCGTCTGTTTCTGTTAGCGCGGTGTGCTAGCTTTTAGCTGCCACCCTGAGGATATAAAATATTCTAAAATTATCTGGCTTTGCATTTGCTGATTTTATTGAGCAGAGCACTTGATCCAACTGCATTCAGGGATGTTCTTGATGCAAAGGGCAACGGGCAACTTAAAAAGACCGCACCAAAACGAGCTGCTCTCATAGAGTGTAAAAACACACCTCAGAACAGGGCTTTAGGAGGGGCGTTGAGCTATACTAACGACAATTTCAGAGCAAAGGATCACAGTTCTACTCTATATAAACCATAAATTAATGATTCACATGTGAAAAAGGAGGATTTAAAAGCATGATACTGTACGTCTACTTTAAAGCTTGTTAGTCGTGGCAGCTATACCATCAGTTATTTCTTCTGTGGTTAAATGCATTCATTCATTCATTCATTTTCTGTATCGCTTAATCCAATGGGGTCGTGGGGGGGCTGGAGCCAATCCCAGCTATTTGCAGGCATGAGGCGGGGTACACCCTGACAGGTCGCCAGCCTGTTGCAGGGCCACAAGAGGGACATACAACCACTCACAGGGTTAGGGGGTCACACTCACACCTAGGGAGAAGTTAGTGTCTAGTTAACCTCACAGGCACGTCTTTGGACAGTGGGAGGAAGCCGGAGTACCCGGTGAGAACCCACGCATACACGGGGAGAACATGCAGAATCCACACAGAAAGGCCACTGTTTCAAACCCCCCTCAGCCCAAACCAGCAGCCCCCTCTTACTTCACCCCAGTCCGGGGCTAGAACCAGCGACCTTTTTGCTGTGAGGCAAGAAGGTTAAATGGTTCATCAATTTAGTAGGATTGGATATCTAATAAAACTGAGGCTCAGCGTGTCGCTATTTTCTAGATTTCTGAACATTTCAAAGAAGTCAGACGAAATTTACTTATCATGTAACTTTGTAGTGTCATTTTATGGCATTACAAAATATTTAATATGGTTAAACAGGTTGTAATTAACAGTTGAGTCAAGTCTTCAAGAAGTCAAATTTGGGCAATCAAACAGCCACAAATCAAGTAAGTCTTCAGAAGAAAGCTCTGAATACATTAATAGAAGACTCATTCAGATAAAAAGATTACGAAGAAGCAGACTTCTGCAGATGAATCCTACAGGAATGAAATGAAGTAGATCATAGAATAAAATGTGTCATCTGGTAGTTTCATTCCTGTGAACAGCTGATGTGTCCTCACTGAGTCCAAAACTGTGCTATCCACCTCTGCACCTCTCCATCCTGGATCACAGTCTGAGTTTTCTCTGAAGGGCGTCACAGCTTGACCTTCCCAGCCAGCGGACTGCTGGGGTAAAGCTGTGAGAAGCGACCCAGAGTCCAGACTGGGAAGACGTTTCTGTAGGAGGTGTAGCTAATGGCACAGCTCTTGTTAAACACACCTGCAATGTTCTCCTGGAAAGATGGAAAAACACACGAATCTACCATTATATTCATACCATCATGATGTGGATCCATGGCAGAGTAAGAGCAGTAATGAGAGCATGGGCTGTAACATGCAGAATCACCTGCGGCCAGTCCCCGTTGGGCAGCTGCTTCTCAATCAGGAGCTGAACGCCTCTCTCAATGGCCTGCTGGTTAGGATGTCTGCTTAAACACACCAGAGATTTGGTTAAAAGGAAGGATGGGGACGCTTCATTCTGGCTAAACACAGCTGATCAGAGTCTGGCCAGCGCTCCTGTGTGAAGCGTTACCTCACAGCCATGAGTGCTAGCAGAGCCCAGCAGGTGTTGTGGATCTGAGCCGTGTTGCTCTGGATGTAGCGACGCTGCTCGCACGACTCAAAGTCCTCCCCCCAGCCTCCGTCCGACATCTGGTGGTCCAGCAGGAACCCGCAAGCTTTCTGAACCTCCTCACACACATCCCTGATCACAACGAACGCAGCCATTTCGTCTCACAAGTCCTGTTCAGGATCATGGAGTCTTCTCGTAGCTCCTTTCACTTGATCTTTGTTCAACTTACTCCTTCTGGTAGATGTAACCCATGCAGGCAAAAGCTTCCAGACCGAACCAGCATCCATACGTGAAACACACTCCCCAGGAGCTGAGCACATGCAACAAGAAGACTTAGCATGGGCTGTAATACATGTTTCAGGTATAAAACAGCAAGGCTGCACCCACCCCTCCCAGGATCCATCAGGTCTCTGCATCTTTCTGCAGAACTGCAGTCCATCTCTGAGTGTGGAGCTGAAAAAAGAAAACTCTAACGTCAACATTAGACAGAAATTATATACGATCCCTAAGTCCCAAAAATTAGGGATGCTGTTGATAAAATCAGAATACAATGATTAGTAAATCTCATTAACTCATATTTTATTCAAAGTAGAACAGAAACAACACATCAGATACTGAAACTGGGACATTTTACCATTTAATGGGAAATATTAATTCATAATGAATCTGATGTAGCAACACATCTGTAAAAAGTATCTCCAGGTGATGTTCAGCATTGTTTACCATCTCCTCTTCTTTTAACATCTGTCTGTGAACATCTGGAAGTGAGGAACCAGTTGCTGGAGTTTTAGGAGAGGAATGTTGTCCCGCTCTGGTCTGATGCAGGATTCTAGCTGCTCTACAGTCCTGCAGCTTCACAGCTGGAGTTTTGTTCTCCTGTGCAGCCATGCTGATCTGATGGATGCTTTTCAGCATTGATGGAGCTTCAAAGATGTGGAAGCTTCCCTCGCCATAGGCACTGATGCAGTCCCATACCATCACAGATGCTGGATGCTCCCGCTCCTCTCTCCATACATGTAAGATATATATAGTTTATATCCCCCTTTCTCTTTTCCCAAAACACCATGTAATCCACAAAAAGGACGCAAGCAGGACATTCTCACACCCAAATGTTCGGCAGTCTATGCAGTGGTTTCCAGTTGAGAATCGTGTCATCATGTTGAGTTTTGATGCAGTGTTGTCTGAAGAGCCCAAGATATGCAGTTTTTGCACCATGCACACAGATACTCCTCCCCAGTCTCTGAATCGTTTTATAAACGCTCTAGATGGGCTTCTCTTCAAAATCTTGAAGGCTGAGGAAAATTTCTCTGGAATTTGTAGCCCCAGTTTGTCTCAGACTGGTGAACCTCTGTCCATCTTTACACACGAGAGACTGCCTCTCTGAAATGCTCCTTTTATACCCGGTCATGTTGTTGATAATCAACCTCATTAGTTGTAAAATGCTCCTCTTGTTTATAATTTGCACATTACTTCCCCAGTTTTTTGTTGCTCCTCTTCCAATTTTATACAGACATGTTGCTGCAATCAGTTTCAAAATCAGCTCAGATTTTCCGTAAAAAGAAAAATGTCTGAGTTTCAACATCTGATATGTTGTTTATACTCTACAGGGAATTAAATGTGGGTTTTTGAGGCTAATAAATTATTACATTCTGTCTTTATTTGGATTTTGCACAGCATCCCAGGTTCTGGGGACAGATAATCTGTACATGGAAAATGTATTTCTGAGTATAACGTGGGTTATGTCGTCTACCTTATCTCCTCAGCACGGTGATCTGGGTGCTTTTTCTGGAAGTGCCTCAGAGCCTGCATCACTGCAGAGGTACACTCCACATATGTGTAATCTATCATTATATCACCTGTTGCAGACAAATTGAGAAGATAGTGGTAGAAACACATCACAACACACACTGGATCTTCTTTTACTGCCTAGAGATGCTGAGAAGGTCAAAACGTTTTCCAGCCTCTAAGGTTGACTATTTTTCTTGTTTCAACATTGCAGGTGAGTCAAGGTCCTGGCAATGTGAACAGAACTATGTCACTTTGTTGATTGTGGGTATTTGGTATAATGTCATTAAATACTTACCAAACACCTCAGAGGGGTTGAGCAGCTCCAGGAGTCTCCCTCCTCTCTTCGTTTCATATGTGGCAAACCCACCGTCTGGGTTTTTCATGCTCAGCAGCTACAAGGAAACGACAGAAACACGGAGAAAACCTGAAAATGCTGCAGAGCAGGAACTGGACTGTTGACTGAAGTATCTGGTTAACCTGCACATTAGATATTTAGTAGGTTTGCAACAAGCCAACCTTCCTCAAGTAAATGCTCTGAAATCTGTTATTTGATCCTTTTGTGTGGAATTATATTTATTCATGAATGCGGCAGGTGTGAGGAGATTAAAGTGTTGACTCTGTGTGCATTGTATGTAAACAAGTAAACATGTACTTTTTAAAATAAAAAATATATTTATATATATATATATATATATGTATAAAATATTTTGATGCATTGTGGGCATTAAAGGGGGCGCTCTGTATTTGTAAATATATCATATGTAAAATTAAAGCTTTTTGACCCCATGGATGCTGCCGTTCAGCTAAGGCCCATAGAGGGCAGTCGATAGTTCAAAAACGGAGCTTTTACATAGAGTTCCTTTCGATACCTTTTTTTTTCACAGCAAAACTGGCTTGAAAAAAAACCAACAGAAAATCCAATCTTTTGTATTTGTACAGTGAAGGCTTAGGGAAATAAAAAAACTCACCACATTGACGGCATCATAGAGACGCTGGATGGGGACGGGCTCCCTGACGGAGGGACAGAGCTCCTCCAGCAGCATCAGAGACTTCAGGCCCTCTGCTGTGCAGTCAGCCACCGTCCAGCCACAGTCACGGGTACTGAAGGGGAAACCTCCCTGACAAACACACACACAGACACACAGACATGGATTTATCGTTCTTTTTGGAGGGAATGTGAGGAGTGTGTTTCTGTTGTGTAGTACTGCCTGCACCTTATTCATGTGTCTGTAGTATTTCTGGTATTCAGGAGGATTCTCAGGTATCTGGATGAGACACAGACAACATTTAAGATGAGCAGACGTTCACGTCCCAGTTTTCAGTGCTGCTGTTACAGAATCCAGTTCAGGAGGCTTCATTTGTATTTGTATTTGTTTCCACTAGTGGGAGAGACGCCTGTTTAATGTACCTGTGTGATGGTGAGAAAGTGATGGGCTTCACACAGACACTCTGCCAGTCCGGGCTCATGCTGGGCTCCTGCCTGTAAGACCCCCAGCACATCAGCAAAACTCGGACATCACAGACATTTTTCACCCAGTACGAAGTGTTGAACTTAAAACACTGGCAGGACGTTTGTATTTAACCTCAAGAAAAGCCTGAACAGCAAAACAGGTGTCCCAGAGCTGAGATCCATTTGTTCCCTGTGCGGAAGAGAAACCACAAGAAACTTGTTTTATTAGAAAAAACATATGAAACTATGAATTTATACTGAACACTAGGAGATCACATAAATGGGTATTGTTAAAGTAGTGTGGTTTAATCAATGCTAAGGGAATTTACAGGCATCTGTCTGTGCATGTTTGAAGCAAAAGTAGGAGAGAGGACATTTTCACCTGCATTTTCATGCCATCCAATCCCAACCTGCAAAACACAAAACTCACTTTTAGTTTCCTAGGCCTGTTTTTTCTTGGTATCTGACTGAATTGATTTATTTATCAGCTACATGAGAGTGTTTGGTTTTGTTAATGATCTTTTAGACGCCAGCTGACTGACCAGAGGTAGTCGGGGATCCTGGAGACATGTTTCTGAAAGTCTAGTGAGGAAGGACCGTCTACATACCAGCGAACCAACATATTAATAGTCTTAGAGATCTGAGGAGGAAAGCAAAAAGTTTAAATTTTAATATATATTCATTTTTACATTGAACGATACAAAACCATGACAATTAGTGCTATATTTACTTCACTGCTTGACTGCATCTTGTTTTAATTAATCTATTCTATTTAAGTGTATCTGATCATACAACAGTTTATCCTCTGAGTCTCTCCTTTGGATGTGTGAGTATTACTTACCGGTCCGATGCTGATACATTTAGTGAAGCGGTCATCAGCCTGGATGTGCTCGTACAGCTCTGTCACAGCCTTTTCTCTCAGTGTGGTGCTGTGGTGGGCTTCGTACACGTTCAAAACCACTGAGAGGAAACAAGAACAGTGTCCCAGTATTTTTACTGGTTTGTTGCATTACAACATGTTATTTAAACTATTTGACATAAATGTTGCATACATATGGAATCAAACACCCATCTCTCCCACTAAGTCAGTGGTTCACAAACTTTTTGAGCCCAAAGTTAACATACATTGATGTTCGCAGCCCCCCAGTAATTGTGTGATGTATCAGATGGGTCTTCCTGCAGCATCCTCTAAATATTATCCATCAGAATCTTCATAGATAAAGAGAAGAAGTGCCCAAAATCAGCTTCTCTCATCAGGTTGGTGCCAAAGTCAGGTTTCTAACATGACTTTTGTTTATGCATTAACGTGTTAAAAAACTAAGGCGCTAATTTTATATTCATCTCTGCACTAATTGTAGCAAAGGGCGGAATTATATGCAAGTATTATTTTCATATATTTTTGAAAATGTTTTCTTTTACATTTCACTTTACAAACATAGGTTTTATTCATATGAAAAGCTACTGTCTTGTGGCATTAAACCAACATTTAAACACAGTCATATTTAATTTATCCAAGCATTTTGTTTTGATGGATGTCTGAAGATTGGAGGACGACGGTGTGTTCCTGCTTTCAAATTCACTTTGTCAGCAAAAAAAAGCATCTGGAAACACATGAGCCCACAAACTGCTAAAACTCTTAATGGGCGTTTTTATGCCTATTGTTAGCCGTTAATCATCACGGTGTACATTGTGCTGTGCACACATACTGTAGGCGAAGGTCAGCAGTGTACTGTGAGGTGTGTACATGTCACATGATGCCACATTGTTCCTCTGGGCGGGCCAGTTAATGGTGGAATAATCCTGGATGTACATCTCCTGGAGGATGAAAACCATGAAATAGAAGTCAATAAAAACTGTTTTTTACCCTTAAAATAAAAATCTGAAGTTTAAAATGAACAAACAACATAACAGATACAGATAATAGAACAGATAATACAAATAATTGTGAACTGAAAAATATGCTGTCAAGTTAGCATAATGAGCCTGGCGCCCTCTTGTGGTTGATGGTGGCTCAGCACCTGTCTGAGGCTGAGAACCAGGGGGTCTTCCTCTGCAGTCAACCTGACGGCGTAACAGAAACTCATGGGGAGGTAGACCTGACGGCAGTGACACCACAGGGTAGAGGGGTGGGCTGGCATCCAGGTGGGGAACAACCTGAAACACAGACCAACACATCAGCTGCCCTTCAGTCTTTCCAGGGAAAACGTTCCCACTGCATCTCTGGCTGAAGAGGACAACATGACGCTTGGTTCTCACCACATCTCCGGCAGTAATGTGTTCATCCCCTCCCAGCTGTAGACGTTTAAGATAGCCAACCAGAATTTACCCCATGATGGGATCCCAAC
>JAVQJG010079200.1:0-11317 GCA_036024015.1 Craterocephalus amniculus | reverse complement strand
ACCTCCCTCTCTCTCCTCTCCTTCTTTTTCCATCTCTCCCTCTCTGGACTGATAATTATAAACAAATAGATTGTATTTAACGAGATGAAAAATTACATAAATTTGAAAAATACAATTATGAATTACTATCAATAATAAAAAAAATAATAAAATTGTTGTATTGTCAACAAAAAAGGAAAATAACCAAAAAATGTGTTTTATAATAAGATATATAAACAATAATACACTGATATTCCTGACAAACAGACCATGTATGAATGGGATTACCAATATTCATTGTCAGTATATATTAAACATAATTTTTGTCGTCATTCAATGATTGATGAAGAATTGTGAAAGAACTAATTACATGCAATTTAATTAAAATGAATTCAGGATCTTACCATGGTCAAATGTGTTTTGGCTTTTGCTCTCCCAAAGTGTTTGCCTTTACTGCAAAGTTGCTCTCTATCAAACTATTTACAGCTGCAGCTCTCCAGATGGATCATCCAACAAACAGGTTAATTCACACCAGATGGTAAGAAAAACAGTTTAACAGGCATGGTGAATTCGTAGTATGTGAGGCATGTCAGTAGCATCAGTATGCAGGGAAACAGTCATCGTTGTCATGAGCCCGTTCACGTTCAAACAGAAATGTGCCAATATTGATGGCTTTCATCCAGAGGAAAGAAAACGACTCAAACTAAAACTATTTTGACATCATAACTATGTCTTCAGAGGAAAATATGAAGCTCAGACTGTGTGGTCAGTTCTGCCTTCTGATTTCACAGTCTGAGTGTATTCATCAGTATCTTCATTGGAGAAACTTGAACTGAACTCCAGATAAATCATGTTTCCTCTTAAACCGCTGCCATGGTTAGTGTGGCTTCTCTGATGTATTATTGTGTCCCCGGCTTCAAAGCCTGATCAAGGAGCTCAGCAGCCGTAGCATTCGTCTGTAAAACATGGCTGAGTTGGACAAGTTTACTCACATGGAAAGGAACAAACTATGTAGGAAGAGGCATTTGTATGTGTTGTATTTAAACCAGTTTAACCTAAACCTGAGCATGATGGTGCAGATTTATTGTTATTGGTTTGTTTATAACATACTGAGTTGAATAGATACAATGTATATTGTATAGTGAGCAGTTTTGTTGGAACCAATAAAAAGGTTTAAATACGGTTAAGTAAGGTCCTAATCTTTATTCAAATGTAGGAAGCATATTGAATAAAGTTTGACAATCAGTCTAGATGATTTTCAGGGTATTAAATATACATGTCCCAAAAAGTAATCAGTGACATATTATTAGTCAGTTTGTCATGCCTTGTCAGCTCTGAAAGATCCTGGAAGCCAAAATATTACACATCAATAATACTGAGGTTGATTGTTTTAAACTAATGTTACATTGAGAAGGAAACTGACATAATTTGAAATAATCAGGCTTAATCTTTGTGAAAATTGTACATAAATTGGATTCAGAACGCATATGGTGTTTTAGGAATAAAAACCTTAAAAGAACATTTAATTATGATCACTTTACTTTGTTAAGGGAGCAACTATATCTGGCCGCCTGGAAGTAGCATCAGTGATGTCAAGTATGAAATGAACAGAAATTTCATGTCTAAAGGCTTTGAGTCAATGTTCTTTTCTTCACACACTGTTATGCAAAGGAGGTAATTACACTGTAGCCCACTAGTTTTGAATAACATCAATTATGGTGCTGTTTTTATAAAATCAGAAGCAGCACAAAAGGTTGATCTTTTTAAAAATGCAATTTATTTATCTTACTCATGGCCACAACTAAATGGCAACTTGGATTTAGTTAAGGCTCCTCCTGATTAAAAAAAAACAGAATTAGTCTTTTCTTATTATTTGACAGTGGATTTCAACTGAAAACCTGTTGTTTATACTCAGTATGATTTGAAAACCAGAAGGAAAAGACATGGAAGAACATGCAGGACAAAAAAATCAATATTGAATGAGTGATAGGTGAAAAGAAAAAAGTAGTTGTGTTTATTTAAAACAGTATTTCTTTCCCTTCTCTATTGTCAGCAGAGATTGAATATGAGCTGAGATCCCCGCCTTCAGTTATCTTTATCTCCGTTACGGGATAAGCGCTGCAGCCTGGTGGCTCTAAACAGGAAAGGTCATGAGGTATTACGCATGCATATCCGTATCCATATCATGCACAGTGATCGTAAATTCTTGTCATCTGTTGCTTTAGTGAACTTTAAAGCTGGTAATACTAGACAACCCAAACCGAGATCGAAACTATACAGAATATTAAATGCACCTTATTTCTTAAAATGTGTTTTACTATTTTTCATTACCAGTGTTTTTATTCACTAAGGTGATTGTTTTGGTGCGGTCTTACTCACATCAGCATGATATCAGTTACGTGAACCGCCGAAGACCTTCAAACAAGAAACACAGCAAAGAGAGAAAATGTCACTCTTTCCAGGATTGTACCTCAGAAGCAACCTGACCCTGACAACTGCTCAGAATCAACAAAATTCCCAGGGAACAGGTTTCCTCCAGCATCACTAGCTGCTGCTCGTGCTGTGGGAAGCCACAGCAGACCTGTGACTGGATGCAAGAGAGAGAAATTATTTGAAGAGCGTACTTTATTAACCTGGGCCACTACAGGGAAATGGTGCCATGTTTTTCTGGTTTGCGCTATTTAAATTCATCTCCACATTTCTCAACCTCACAAAGACTTTGCGTAATGATACTTTTTCCGGTACTTTTTAAAAATTATTGTTATTGTCTGTACATTTTGCCGCAGGTAGCTACATGTAATGATAGTTGTGTTATTCATATTATAATTATCCTATTTTCTTTCACTGTAGTTGTTTACATTGTTTTTGTAAATACGGATTTGACTTTCCTTTCACGTTTCAATTCTGTCTTTTTCTCTCCAGCCCTCTCCTTTTTTCCTTTCTTTTACCTTTACCTTTCCTTTACCTTTATTCTTTTTGGGGATTTTTTTTAGTTTTCCCTGTCCAGTTTGGCATAATTACTACAGAAAATATACGATCAATTGCAATCAAAATCATAAAAGTATTCCAGGTATCAAGGGAAGCCAGAGAAACAACATGTCTCCCTTGGTAGAGCGAAGCTGTCCATTCTGAACCACCATGCTGTTGAAATGCTGGACAGAATGGTAAAAAATAAAACATGACCTTGTTCCAAATTTTTTCAACAGATAATGCTGCTAGATTATTCAAGAAATGCTAATATTTTCATCAAAATCTATAAAACCTTACATTCACTATATGATATTTTTTATGTGAATAAAACATAAGCCACATTAAATCTGGCAAATCTTGGCATTTTTTTAATTTACATTTCATGCAACATCTGAACTATTTTTTCACCTTCAAGTTTCTCAGCTCCCACACAGACATTGTGGTCGGGAAAGCTTGCCAACAGCGATATTTCCAGAAGAGACTGAGAAAATTCTGCATGAAAACCGACTTCCTCACCAACTTCTACAGGTGGACCCTTCAGAGCCAACTTATGAGCTGCATCCCATGTGGTATGGAAACTGCTCCAATCACAGCCGGAAAACACCACAAAGAGGTGAGCAGATGCTACAGTCACATCACTGGAAAAAGTCCCCTCTCCATCCTGGACTTTGACCACCTCAGGTGTCTGTGGGAGGCTTGCAGCATTATCAAGGACTACAGCCATCCAGCACGCAGATTTCAATCTCCTACTATCTGACAGATGGTAAAGGAGCCTGGCTGCATGCGCCAAAAGACTGAATAACAACTTTTACCACCACAGCGTCAGGCTCCTTAACTCAACATAAACTGGCCAAGCAACAGCTCTAACCATTTATCTGACACAGATCATGCATGCGCACTTATCATCTTATTTGTAGCTCTGCACCCTGGATATGTAGAGAAGTTTATCTTCATTTGCTTTTTATTCTCACAGGGTTGTGGCATAAGGAATGGCTACTACATCCAGCCTTAACTTTTTTGTCATTATGCCAAATAGAGTTAAAAGAGGGGTGGGTTTGTAGAGGTATCGTTCACAATTTTACTGTAAATGATGAGCAGTTAGAAATGGAATAATTCCAGGCCCTTAAATGAGATTTTACTTCAGCATCTGATGTTGAGGCATCATACTAAGCCAAGGGAATGAATGCGCATTTTACCATGAGCAACACGTCTGTACCAGTGCAGCATGTCATGCTGATGTCTGCATACATGTGCAGTGCCATATCAAGCATGAAATTGCCTTTTGTTTTTCTTTAATCGCCCCCATCTGCTGGTTGTACAAACTCTCTGTAACTCTGAGGAATCATCCTTATGTTGATGTTTGCATGACCTCCCTGAAGAATAAAGCAACTCTTGAATTAGGAACCAAGTCGTCAGAGTTAACATGAAAGAGATGGATGCAAGCTGGAGTTTTTCCGTTCCTGACCCCGCGGACAGGAGGCTCCACATCAATAATTCAGTCTGAAAAGGTGGGTTGTTTCGTTCACCGGATCTGATGTTGCAGCTGTTTCCCAGATGTCGTTGGCTGTGATGCAAAATCATTAATAAAATATTTGTTAGAGCTCATTCCGTGAACCACAAATAGCCCACACACCCATTTTGGTCAGAGATGAGATTGACTCGTTGCAACTTCAGTGAGTTAAACCTAACAAATACTGTTGATCATGTCCTGTTGACAACAACTCTTACATATAATATGTGTTTAACATCAGTTCAGGTAGTCATAAAGTTCTGCATGAGTGCTCTGTTTCCTGTTCCCTTCATTTTATTTAGAGTTTGGTTCTTTTTGGTTATTCGCTATCCATCGAGTGCCGCACTTTTTGTCCTGTAAGATCAATTTATTCCTAAGTCGACCTGCCACCTACTTCATCACTCTTTCCCCTCATTGCCACCATGCCATTATCATTTGAAAGGGCGAAATGCAGCATATTATGTCGTTTGGAAAAGTAGGCTGATTTTGAATGAATAAAATGACAGCATTGAACTTATGATGGTTGAGCACTTTTTGTAACTAAGAAGTGTTATCCTTTTTTTAGACAGTACTTATAAAGTACATTTATTTTATTTAATCAATGGTCATAAAGAGGGAAATGATTCTGATGTTGGGCTGTTATACACAGATCCAGTGAATAGGACATTAGCCCAACATGATTATAAAAAACAACCAACAATGTGACTTGTACTTCTGAGCTGAAATATGTATTTCCGGATAATTTGTTAAATAATTAACTTTTTTGTACCAAGAACAGAGGAATGGACAATTCCTTGGAGCAACATATTAAAAACACACACTACATCCTGCTTTACTTTTGCTGGAACCGTTATGGAAACTGATAAAAATCTGGGTTTGATATTGGATTCACTTTATCATTTCATGCAGCATGAATAATATTGTTAAACCCAAAAAAGAAATGAAAAGGAAACTACAACATTAAGCTATGGTGAAATAACAATAAACAGCTGAATGAAATGAAGCATCATTTGAATATCTGAGATGTTTTACTTGCAGCGCTGCAGAAACTGCAGCGTTGATCGCTTGGGTCTGCAGAACAGCATTAGGATTCCCACCTCTGTTTGTCATATGCTCATACTTTGTATGCAGTAAAAATAAATCCATGTGCTGCCGAATGAGCCTGTATGTGTGCATAGCAGAGAAACAGACAGGGAAGGGAACTACTTTATTTAAGTCTTTAAGACTGTACATTGGCACACTCACTCACACACTCACTGCCTAAAAGGTGAAGCCCACAAATATCCTTAACTCGACAAAATGAGCCCAAGGGCAGAAATAAAGAAGTACAAAACACCCAGAAATGATGAAACAATTCTCTTTTATTCATTTGAATACATTTTATTTTTGCATGTACTTATTTATCTTTAAATTGATTAAATTCTACATATATTTATGTGTTTGCCCAGCTCCAGCCGGGGTGATTGCTATCCAAGATATATTTAAACCAGGGACCATAAACTCAAAGATTTACTCCACGTGAGCAGATATGCCGTGAGGCTACATCAATGATGTGAAAATTAATGGGTAAATGAAAGAACGTTAACGACGAATACATAAATATTTATAAAACCAGATAAATAACTTTAAAAAAGGAATATTGGGAATACTTTTTGTCATGGATTATTATGTGTTATCTATTAACAAGGTGGAGGAGAATAAAATGTAAGGAGCTGCTGTTCTGTTCTGTTGATCATGCCTCATGAAGCTCATGTCTCACTAAAAGGAGTTGAGCTCCCTTTGGTGCACACAACAGTCTTAATTCTTGGAGGAAGGCTGGTCTTTTTATGCTGGTGAGGTATACACATGTATCTCACATACACTGATTGATTTAGAATGGGCTTCAATCTTGGACACTGTTAGTACATAGTACAAAATTTTTTCTTTTTTATGAAATGTACTCTACATCTGCATATAGATGCTTTAAAAAACTACAAAATTGGGGCCACTCTGGTGTAATTATTTGTTTATTCTTTGCTTTTTTTAATTTTACGAATAAATCTGTATTTGTTTCGTCCTTGCAGCGTACAAAGTAAACCAATGCATAATTCTAAATGCATTTGGACATTGTGTTTATATTAAAAGACTGACAAATCTGATAAGCCCCTTCAACTCCTGCATCCTGAAGAGAAATTTCACTTACAGTATTATTTGCTCAAGTGGTTACCATAGCAACAGCAGGCACTCTAAGGTTGAATGTAGAAGAGACTGAGACACAATTTACAGTCTACCACAATAACAGTGGCTTCCAGGTACTCTTAGTCACAACTTCTCTTCATTCCAGTAATGTGAGATGTCCAGTTTCACAGAACATTTACAAAAGATTTAATCAGATAAGGCGGTGGGGTGAAAGCGTAATAAAAGAAAAACTATTAAACAAATGATCTAATATCAACTGTGAGCAAATAATGCTAAAAAACTTAGCCTTAACTGTTCTGTGCACTATATTTATAATACAATATTAGTTGAAAGCTACTTGAAAAACTCTTAAGGTCAAGTGTTCCTGGGCCGACCTGAACAAATGCTGTTGTCAAAATCTCCAAATGCAGAAACTCAGCATTACTGTGAATATGTGAAGTGTTTGCTGTGGCCTTCGCCGCTACTCAAACAAGCCGTCTATCCCGGTAAATAAGCATTATGCCTCAGAACAATCACAAGTCCAGGCACGTTTACGATGCATGGACTGTAACGGGTATGTGAGTTGACTGATATTTTTACTCGTACATCAGTCTGTCCGGACCGCTTCCTGAAGCAGACTTTCTGCACACAAGACGGTTATTGATTGACTTTCTGCCTCAGAAGATTTAAAAAAATGTGTGTGTCATATTCTCAGACTTTCATCAAGGCATGTGAAAATTGCAAGTTTCTTGTTTTTTGACATTTCAGTGGTTAACTTTTTTTGTTCCGGCCTCACTAAAAACGGCTCCATTCACAGGGGCTCTTTCTTATTTCGCATTGCAGTTTCCATCGGTTGAATTAAATTACGTCAAAAGGGGAAGGACTATCTTCTTAGTGTTTTTCATTTCGGGCTGATGTCCGTTTCAGGAGTAAAGTGGTTATATTTTTGGATTGTCAAACCAAAAAAAAGGAGTGATACCATCTACCAGCACAGACATCAACTTTGCAAACTCAGAGTAATGAAACTGACTCAAAGCCAATATAACCATTACTTTACTGCATCAGCAGTGACTCCGGCAAAAAATCCAAAATTGGATTTACAATGTATTTATTGATTTTCTTTGTAACATGAGCTTAATAATTGAAACCGTATGGCATCTGGCAGCTCCAGAATGGTTTGTTTATTAAATGACACATGAGTGGGGGAACAAACCTGCTCTCGCACTCTGGTCTGTCACATTTCCATCAGCTGGTTATGGGTGCTGCAGATTTGTCAGGGCCTCCTGTCTCTCTGCAGTCTCCATCTTTCATGAGTTAGGTGTCCAAAAGAAACGTGTATATGTAAAGACACACATCAACATGATTTAAGTCAAGAGAGTCAAAGGGCTTGGTGTCTGAAAATGGTAGGGAGAGGGAAAAAAACATCAAAGAGATCAAATCAAATCACACCTCAAAGAAAAAAGCCATAAAAAAGCCTAAGCTTCTGTATGATGTGGAGAGCAGGGAGCACTAACTGGACTGTTAATCATCAGTTCATGAACCAGAGTTGTTTCTGCTTTTTCTCTTAAAAGAAATTTACAGTTTCCATGCGTTCGTCTATCACATTCATACTTTACTCAAACATTTTAAAGTCAGAAAAGGAGCACTTCATCCTCTGCTTGAAAATGGCAACCACATGACCTTTTCTGTCGTCTTAACATCAGTCTCCCACTTTGTCACCTGTGAGTGATCTTTCCCTATTTGTAATCGGACATCTTTCTTGCCTAAATCTAAAAGTCCAAACATGAGACTTACTGACATCACAGAGCCCACAATTTATATAACCTACAAGTACAACTGTAATCCAGAGAAGATGGGACATTTTGTAATGTGTAAATAAGACCAGGGTACCATCGCTAGCTGATCTCATCCACCAATACTTTTATTTTTTTCACAACAGAACATAAAAAACAATCAAATGTTAAAAGTTTGCTTCTTGCTATCTTGTCATCTTGAATTTAATGGCGACAAAACGTCTAAAAAGTTGGGAAGCAGTGAAAGAGTCTGAAAAAGTACTGTAGTGCCAAAGAAAAGCAGATGACGGAATGAGTTATAACCATTTACGTTAGTTGACAACAAGCCAGTAACATAAGAAATGAGAACCTGAAGATGAGCAGTAATCAGAAGTCTGCGTCTCTGATAGTGTGGAGGTGCATTAAATGAACTGTTCTCGTTAAGCGTTTTTCTAGTCACATGACCATTCAAAGCACTTTCACACTATCATGTCACAATCTACCATTGACACACACACACATCTATGCAGCACTTTTATTGGACGATACAAAGTGCTTTAACCTCTCACACACATTCAGTCACATCAGGGGACAACATGGGGTTCAGTGTCCTGCCCAAGGACACGCCAACATGTGGTCATGAATCAGTCTACTGACTTTGTGCTTGGCAGTCGGCTGCTCTTCCTCCTGGTTCCAGTCACACCGCTGCCTCTGGAACTGGGAACCTGTACATCTAGAAACCTCCATCGATTTCCATGCAGGTTAGTGAGTAACACAGTATGACATCTTTTTCAGGAAAGACCATAGACTGTAAAAATAATGGACAAACCCTGAAACCACGTGACCCATAGGATTCTGATGAGCTGAAAAGAAGCTCATTGGGCGGTTCCTTCCTCCGCCATCTTGGCATAGTCACGAGTCGTGTTGTGGCTACCAGATCCGTATTTCTGCCAGATCTGTATGTGTGCGGACTGCGCATGCGCTTTACGTTCGCCATCTTGGACACTGAAATACGGCAACACCAACTATTCAGATCTGTTTGGTAAACGCATTTTCACTTCTTCCCGTTACTTGTTATCATTTTCACTGTACCGGTTGCAGAAGCACGTTTTATCCTCCTCTTCCTGTTTACAATCTGACCCTGAACATTGATGGGCGAAAAAATCAGCTGGCGCTCAGAACATTTCCCTTATCAGACAGATGGATGAGACGAGGAGCCCTGCCACAGTAATGTAATGAGATCCTGAATCTGTGTCACGCTTCCCCGCAGAACCACCGCCCACAGGCGGCCAGCAGATGGAGCTCTTTTAAATGGGAAACGTGTTGACACAGTTACACTTTTTAAAGAAAAGTAGTAAAAGCCCGAGTTACTGATCATTCCAGGAAGACGTAAATGTGTTTACCAAACAGTTTGGACTAGTTGTTGTTGCCGTATTTCTGTGTCCAAAGATGGCAAACGTGATGCGCATGCACAGTCCACACACATACAGATCTTGCAGAAATACGGATCTGGTAGCCACAAGGCGGAATAAAGCGCAATGTTAGCAGGTTAAAAACTGTGGTTGTGCTACCATCTGCCTTTTTTGCTGGATATTTGGCACCTGTCAATCAAAAGGACACGCCCCACATTTTGAAAACGGTTAAATAATATCCAAACAAATTAGCTATAAATATATTCAGTCTCCCCACAGTTGTCATGAAGGCAAACTTGACCTGTTGAACTTAATTTTTTTTTTTTTGTGCCTGGCTGTAAACATTTTTCATTCTGCCGAGAAGCTTTTTAGCATGGGAATCTATGGAAATCTGCTCTGTTTTGGAGCCAGCACCTAGCTGATGATGGGACTGAACTGCAATTTTTGGCACTTCCACATAGGCTTCACATATCTGCACCAGAGGTTACCACTTGGTTCAACCACAGTGAGTCTCCAGGATATTCTCTGCATATCTGGTGTTTTCTGTTGTGTCATTTCCATTGTCTGTGTGTTCCAGTTGGTCGCATTTTTTGCCTTTACTAAATTTGATAAACACTTTCCTGTTGTGTCTGTTTGAATTTATTTTTTCTTATTTGTACACTTGCCTTTTCAGATTTACTGCTCTTCCCCACTTCATTTCATATGTCTTGGTTTCCGTACGGTTCGTAGGAGTGTGTACTATAGCCTCATTTTTCAGCTTCTGGGACTCTGCTTTTCTTTTTTTCCCTGATAGTTTCACATGCTTTGGCATTCTTCCTTGAGTTATTCCTTATGTCTATGAATTTCCACTAAATGATCCCCTGGGTCTTTGTAGAATAGGTTTTCTTTCTGGAAATCATATTTTGACCAGTTGCACAATTAATTCAGTTTGCCTTCATATTGGCTTGTATTTCCTCTAATCAAAGTATATTTTGTTTATCCATTTTGTGTTTACATCCTGTATGTTGATACTAAAACTGAAATGACTCCATAATACATTGTTTGAAAAAAAAAATAAAAAAGCAAAAACCAACAGAGGAGAATATAAATATGATTAAGGAATTGTGCCATTATGAAGTTAGACATTGGAGAGTGAATTAAATTTATTCAGTGTAATGACTTTGTCTATAAAAGGTTCACTTTCTTCATTTAAACACCATTTGGCAAACATTTTATTTTAAATGCAAAAAGGTTCTGATGTACTGTACATTTCCATTACTTAAATGACTCATAAAAGGAAATAATATAGAAATAGAGGTGGTTAGCTGCTGAAATGAAAGTTCTTAAAGAGGACATATTATGCCCCGATTTCAAAAGTTGACTTAATTTTCTCATAGTTTTGGAGAGATGTTTGACCCACATGCAAAATACTCTCAGGAGGCAACAGAGTTTTCTAGGGGTTTTATTGAATATGGAAGGGTCTTGGTCTGGGGTGAGTTCAGTGACTGTGGATCGGGAATGCTGGAGGAATAACAGGT
>JAVQJG010079187.1:0-13564 GCA_036024015.1 Craterocephalus amniculus | reverse complement strand
TTCAGTTGATTTGTAATGAATACACAATGTATGACATTTCATGTTTTTTAATTGCATTACAGGAAATAAAGAACTTTATCACAATATTCTAATTTTCTGAGACAGACCTGTATGTGTGTGTGCTCCCACAGATGCTGAGCTATTCCAGGCGTCGCTCCAGGGGATAGTACACTCAGACAAACGACACATGGCACAGCAAAAAGTTTAACCTTATCCGCAATGACATTCAGTACGAAACAATTAACTGCATTGTTGAATCAGGGCATTTCCCAAAAAAAGAAAAGAAAAAGGCCTCACCGGATCAGATTTCCACAATGTCACTCCCTACACGAGGGATAAAATATACTGAAAAAAAACGAGTACAACAAAAGCAGCGTGCAGAGATGGACAGGTGGTGAAGAAGCTCCTGTTTCTGAGGGTTAAAATAGACATTAAATTGATGATGAGATCTTTTTGCTGTGCTGTGCCTTAAGAAACCCCTCTTATATCCATTTGTGCAGCAAGTCCCGCAAAGGAGAACATCAATACTTCAGCCATAAAAGACTCAGAAGAAGAGAGTTGTTCAGGACTGCAGGAAAAAAACCTTGGGGGGGCAGGGGGGGGGAATCAGTGGTTTTATGAGACGTTTGAGGGCAAGCATTTGAGAAATGGATTGCGCCGATTATGTTATGTAAGAACAGACACCAAATCAGCTTTAGTCTAGAAGGAAAACCTCTAAGAGACATTTTGGTAGAAAACAAAAGTTAAGACTGATGTAGTTTTGTTCAGGAGACAAGGCTGCCAACAACCCGCCCAAATAGAATCAAGTTGGTTCAGAACCTGGAAAGTCAGACTTAAACCATAAAATGTGACATCATCTATTGGCAGATTGCATTCACCTGAACGCCAGACCAACATGTTGGATGTTTATGTTTACACAATGATTGCATTACATGCTTTATGCCGATTAACAAAACTCCAAAACAGAACAACTCAATTAGCTCCAAGGTGACAGTGAGAAAGTAGAGCTGGGTGTTAGCAGAGTGTCCATCTTTGAGGCTGCTGCAAAGCCACCACAGAAGAAGAAGCAGACAGTGTTCCACTGATGACAACAGACCGATAATCCAATGATTACACAGATTGTTTTGTTGGCAACCAGTTTAAATTCCATCAGATTAGATTTATGGAAGTTCCTGTTTACATCTCGCAGTCTCGCAACATATGCCCAGTCTGCATATACTGGTTATTTTGCGTAACCGTAGGTTATACTGGAACCGGACGACTGAACCATCAACTTTCAGGAACAAATCTCTAATTTGTTATTTCCTTCTGCAGAGCAAAGCCCTCCCACTTTGGTTCTGGTTCAACTGGTATGAATGCAGGTTGCTTCCCCAAAAAGCACCAAGATTCAGACTCCAGAACTGAGCCGGGACCAGAACCAGAACAGTCTGTCTAAAAGCACTAAGAGTAACACTGAAATAGGCGTTCTTAACCTCTTAAGGTAATTTAATCCATCAGTACATGCAACAGTGATTTCCAGGAAATTTCCATATTAAGAGCAAATTCTGTGAAATCATGGGGTGAGGTAATAAATGAACATACGAGTGATTCTTTTGCTGCTTCGTGCTCTTTTTTCAAATGTAGTTCAAGTTCAAATCTATTTGGTAACAAGATGAAAACGAATCTGCTCATGAAGTCGCTTCAATCACCCTTCATAATGAGGTATTTGGCTTTTGCTTTCCTTGCTATCTGTACTTTCTCATGTTTCAAGCCCTTACTTGTCATTTATGTAGTTAAGTGATTTTTATGGAAACAAAATAAAAGGGATTACTGGCTTAAATAAATAGGAATTAGGAGTATATATTTTCTTAATCATTTGTTTTGTGCCGTTTATGTTGTTTATTTTTTCACTTCTTTCTTCCTCTATGAGACATCCAACCAGGGATGAGAGTTGTGTATTACCTCAACGCTATATACTCTTTTACTCTTGGGTTTTCTATGTTTCTATACATTGTCCCTGATAAATAAATAGAAAATAGTGAAAGAAAAGAAAATAGTGGGACCAAGATAAAGCAAACAAGAAGGCTTCCTCCTTTGTATAAGCTAATGTGTTCGGGATCTCTTACTGCACTTTGCATATAAAATCTGTTATTGATTCCTCCATATTTTCCAGTAAATCTGGGTTTTATTAAAAAATAAACTAAAACCAAAGCCATTCTGATGTTGGAAACAGGCCCAGGTAATGATAAAGCAAGCATCTTTCCGCTCTGCAAATAACTTCCTCTCTCATAAAAACAATGATAAAAATTCATCTAAATATTGTCGGTAAAACCAAGTCACAGCTATTTGATTTAAATGTTCTGAAATTAGCCTATTTCTGCCGCTGAGACTACAGCATGAACAAAACTCAGATTGCAATTAGTTCAGTAAAACCTACAACACACCCACAAAAGAAGCCGTAGGCGGATTATTTCATAAATGAACATGAATTTCCACCTTTTTCACAAAATATTAGATTTAGTAAATTTCATCCATGCCATAGGAGGTAACTTAGACAATCTCAGTGGCTTGAAGGGACATAAAATGATCACACACCTCCAAACCTGGCGGCTGCCCTGTGTCTGGACGGCGACACCAGCTCCTTGACGATCTGTAGGACCTGCATGCTCACAGGGAGGTGATGAAGGGGGCAGTCGGAGGTGCCACGGGGCAGTGGCAGCTCTCACCCTCCACAATCTCATCCCTCCTCGGCTCCACCTCAGGACTCATCTCTAATCCCCGACTACGACATGACCTGAGGGTTCTCCGGAGGCAAAGGATCCAGTCTTTGTTCTTGGTTTGGTGTCAGCCGACTGTTTTCTTTTTAAATCCAGATTTCAAGACATGTCAGTGAAGTCCTCGTCCCCGAGGAGCAGCCTATGGCAGCGGTGAGGTCTCAACTTAACTCCTGGCAGCGGAGGGAAGTAGCGCTGGGTGTTCGCTGGCAGAGACTCTCTGCAAACTGAGCGTGTTCATTTCCATTGTGATGTGTCGCTCTTACACACTCGCTCTGCAGAACACATCCACACTCTTTTCTTCTTCCACCTTTTTTCTGCCGTTTCCTCCTCGTGGCTGCTGCGGATCATTAGATGCACACAAGACCAGAGAGGACGTCTCTCAACTGTCTAACTCTCTCATTTGCACCCTTTCTCACCCCCGACCCCCCACCCACCCCTCATCTCTCATCTATCTTTCTCTTCTCCGCCACTCTCTCCTCCCTCGGTCCTGCGATAGCTGGCTGCCTCGCTGGCGCTCCACTCTTCACATCCTCTAAATTCAAATTAATGAGCGCTTCCACTCACCCACAGCATCTTCCTCCCTCCCTCCCTTCCTCCCGCTGCTCTCCACCCCTCCCCTTTTTGTTTTATCGCTCTCTCCTGGTCACCCACCACCCCTTGCTTTCTTTTTTTATTGCTCCTTCCTCGTGTACATCGGCAGTGACGCTGTGAAACATGAGCAGAATGTAAAGGAGTAAATGAAGAGCCGAGGATGTTCATTCATGTGCAGTGATGATTTGTATCGCTGTCAACCAGAGGTTTCGCCCTTTCTCACCCTCTGTCTTTATAATTCTCCTCACTTCCCTTAAAATATCTGTTCTTTTTATGGATTTATGGCAAATTATCCACTAAACTTTGGGCACATATGATGCAATTGTATTTACTTTGGGAAGTCAACATGGTGGCTGTTGCCATCTAGATATTTCTAAGTACACCAGGGCTTGTTTCAAAACTATCCTGGAAGCAGCCCAGTAGGATAGTTGGTCATTTTCTTTATTATTCAGTTGCTTTGTTAATTAACAGTCAGGCACATCTGTGGACAGTGCAGTGTTGCTGTGGTAACAGACAGTAGAAGTGGTGTGAAACATGCGACACTACCCTGTGTGTCAGTCATGTGTTTTTGATTGGTGGAAAATGTCTTCTTCACCAATCATGACACTCATCAAGGCTACTTCAGGCGTACTTATTAAGTCCTATAAAAGGACAGTGAGATACAGATTTGATGAAAAAACATCTTGAAAAGGGCTTAGATCAAAATGAGCTGGGACAGAGCAGTTTGGAAAACTCGGGTCTTTCTCTGACAGCTTCTACTATTTTGTGTGTATATTAAAGTTAAAATTTACTCATCAAAATTGTGGTTGCCAAGTAAAAAACTTAAGAAACATACTAACTAAACAACAATTTCCAAGCAATCTTTATAACCCAGAAGACAGATCGGGTTACTATAAAGAATCTAGGCTATGAAAGAGTGAAAAAGGCAGTCGCTGTTCACCAATGATGCTATAAAAACACCAAAATGTGTATTTACATTGGAAACAAAGAAGGATTTATCATGAAGCACCTTAATCCCAACTGTTTACATCCAGCTCTCTGACTTAAAATAAGTATCTAGGGAACATGAGTGCATATTAACCAGGTTGCATCCTCTATGACTCTGTATAGTTCAGCAGATCAAATATGAGCAGCAAAATCAATAATATTTACAGTTTGTGCATATTATACTGCAGTTTTACAATTTAACTTCACATATGTTATTGGCTTCCCAGTTTTTAAAATATCAATATCACCCATATACAAACAAGAATAACTGATTCTCTACTACTTTTTAAATACAGCCGGTGAATCACACAGAAAGCCAAACATAGGAACATTGTGGGTACGTTTCAAACGTTTGCTATTATATATCTGTTCATTTTTAAATGAAGTTTCTAAAGCTCTTTCACAGTAAACCATTTAACATTTTTGTGGGGTTCCTCAGGGATCGATCATAGAACCACTTAAGGCCAGTCCAGGTTTTAGACGTTTCCTTGCCACAACAAATCTCATTCATATCATGAGGACCGAGGTTCCCCATCCCTGGTTTATGTAACTGTGCCCCACAGATCTCTTAGCATACATATACCATTATTTTACTCTTGTAGATATATTAATACCCTCTCAAACATGTAAAAAAAATCTTATATATCAACATACTAAATTTTCCCCCTTAACTTGCCGTTTTATTTGTTTCCAGGAATCTGGACTGATGGATAAAATGTCCATAGACTCGCCCTTCATCAGAAGATTGGCGTTGATTGTATCCAGCCGTACAGTACACATGTATTATAGGATGTTTAGAAAGTCTCCACCTCTCGTTGGCTCTAAGTACATACTTCCTTCTTCCGTCTTTACAATTTTTGTCTGTCTTTTTCTACTTTCCATCTGTCCATTACGCCATCTCTAATCAGCACACATACAGCATCTCTGCTGTTTTCCTCTCTAACTGCATCATCTTGATTTAATAAGTTCATCCAGTTGGCAATACACCCCTCATTTATCTCCAACAGGGTTCGGTTAATGCCAGTTTTACAAAAATGTGATACTGATGTTGGCATTTCACTTGTGTCAGCACCACTTATACTGCTATTTAGATCCCTGTCCCCCAAAAAGTTTAAAACCAAGTTTTAAGGCAGTTTGCATTATTCAGTGAAATACGAAACGACTGACTGGTCATCTTACATGAAAGAAAAGGGAAACCTTGGATTCCTGATAATAATTACTGATATAACACAATCGTGCTCCCTGACGGTGGGATGATGGGACCACCAGTGGTGGGACTATATAACATCCCCCGTCCATGGACATAAACCGTTTGTTCTTATGGAAAAGCAGAGTTGGTGCTACTGCGGTTCCAGTTTTCCTGAGCTGGAAGAAATACTTTGTAGATTTACAAAAGGAAGAACTGGTTCTTTATAAGTTACTGTCCAAATTACCATCAGAACCACTTTGGTGCTAAAGACCCCACAGATACCCTATATCATATTTTCACCCCCCCCCCCCAAAAAGCCAGAATGGTTTGGACAACACAAATAATCGCTACAGGATATTCACCAGGAGTTTTGATTGTGTTTGATGGCTTTACAGCAGCCATTTGTGGACAGCGGCAGGTTTTTAACAGCTTTGGTGGGCAATTGTGGACAGCAATGGATGTGGATGGCATCACATACCCCTGATATGAGGACATATGCGCAGACACACATACATGCAGACACACACACTTCCTTACTCAAGGACAGTGCAGTTTGCAGGCAGAGGAAGTAGCAGTTCAGCAACCCAAGTTAATTTTTTTCCCAACTAATGGACTTCTTTCAAATGAGCATCATGCTTGCGGTCCATAGAAACAGCCACATTTCCAGCCTCTCCTCTAATGACAGACACAGCGCATCACACAAGAGTGTTGCGAGCTACAACGAGCACATTCGCCTTGTGATGAAGTGTCTGTATTTGTATCCTACGGCACTGAGTCAGGAAGTCCAATAACTGCACTGCTGGACAAACTCCGGCTGTTGTTTTTATGCCTCAGATCCACTGTTGCTAGGCTGTGACTTCACAAAATGAGCTGAAAGTTCGGCCTTTTATAAACAATTGTGACCAGCTTTGAGTGTCTGCAGTCATTCACTAACAAATATAACACAGACAGAATTACTGCAGGTGGCTGGAGTGCAAAGTGTGGTATGTGGTATTTTCTATTGTTGCTGCAAAGGTGACTATGACTGTATTTGAATTACAAGATTCATGAATGCATGCTCATCTACTGATTAATCTGCACAAAAAAAAACACAAAAGGAAATCATCTTATCAAGGTTCAACCCCAAAGCAAGAACGGGAGCTCTGGTACTCCATCTGCTTCATCCTATTACATCTTACATCTAATTCTGCTGTGGTCAATAACCACAATAATAATAATAATTTTGAATCTAATTGATCATATTAAACAAAATGACAAATATTTCACTTTAAACTCACAAACTGAACGCAAAAGTCAAAATTTATGCAACATACGTGGCATATCAGGCTTTGTGTTGGGCTCTAGTGTGCACTATAGCCTAATGCTGCAGCACTGGAAGGCTGGATTCTGAATTACCTCTTCCATTATCCTTACCTTTCATGCCTTTACCCGAGAAAACCATCACAAGAATCAATATGCAATCTTTGGAAAAAATGTAGTGGCTTCACAGTCTGCATTTTCAGAGCGACTTCTGTCAGGTGAGATAAAGAATTGGCGGCCACCCGCAGAGATATGGACTGAGCTGCTATTACTGTAGCTGAGTTTGGTTATAGAGAGGAGCAGGAGGAGGGGTACTGATGGAGCTCTCAGTCTGTTTTGAACACCACCCGTAGGTCCAGTTATACAGAGGCCGTCTCACATACACCAGATCAATAAGCTCTCCTCGAGTTTTCCTCAACATCTCCTTGATTGAAAACGAAGAGATGCTGTAAGTCTCTGATACATCTCCTCTTTAATCTACAGGGCCGATAAGAGCTTCGCCCGGTGGCAGCCGTCTAAACTGAGAGGATGTCGATGCAGGAATCCAGTCGTCAATCTTTGATGTTGGTGACAGGAGGACATAATAAACACAGCCATAAGATGGAGGGATTTGGAAATGCGGACTTTTTGTGTCATATAAAAAGTTTAAACCAGTCATATCTAACAGTCTGACTTCTGATTGATTTAATAATCTGATATAATCTGCAGATGCTTCTTTTCAAAAAGATTTATCTTAAATTTAGTCAACCAATATATACCAATCTCTTCTTCTAGCTAGTAAAATTGGGCACTTGAAGCTTTTCTTAAAATAATCCAAGACAAGTCTATGATGATTTACCTTTATATAAATCTATTAGCTAATGTGATGAATAAATCTTGCTGGTGCAGCAGCATCTGTCTCACCTACAGGAAATATTAAACAAAATGTTGCTGAACTCGCTTAGTCGCCACCAAACTGACCAGAAAATCTTTGACTGAATATTCAGGAAACATCTCTATATTTACTGATTGATGATCGTTCACCAAAAGCTCATTGAAATAAGTAGAAACCAGCTGTGTATGGAGCCATCACTCCTGCCAGAACACAGAAAATGCCGCAAAAAAAGGAAACTTATATCCTGTTTGTTATATTTGTAGACATTTCTTGCTTCCACCCAGCATAAAATCAGAGAGAGAAACCAAATCCAGAGTACTGGCAGCTTACATGGGCGATCATGTTCACCTTCATCTAAAAAAAAGCAGTTTAAATATCAAACTGAGTAGCCTATGTGCTTCTTGCCACAAAAGACAAAAAGGTTCTTCAACATGATGCTACTTCTTTGTCTCCAATTCCTGTGACAGAAAATAAAGACTGCTTCACAACACTCGTCTCCATACCACCATCTATCTACCTCCTCTAACCAGACTGGTTTGGTTTAGAATTGGTTGTGGCTGGCAGACGGGACGGTCACAAAAACAAACCACCCGGACACTAACAGTGGTGAGAACACGCACGCCTCTGCTGTCCTAATGGCAGCATTCTGGACGGCTGATTGAATTAGGCTGCGTGCTGATTGTTCAGCATTGATTAATGCTGCCCGCTGCGCCTCTATGCGTCATGGCACTCGCAGTCCTGCAGCTGCATACCAATGAGACAATACTCTCAGCACCAGTATGAACCAGCTCCACACATGCTTGGAAGTTGGATCTGGGGAAACATGAATGTGGGAGCTGCCCAGTGGTGGGAGGTGAAGTGCAGGGACCACCTGGAAGAGGGTGAGGCTCATGAGGCAGGAAGTAAAAATTCTGTCCTTGATGTTGAGTTGGATTTTAGGGGCTGCTTTGGCCTTTCACACCCTGATGATGAAGCTATCCTGTTTGATTCAAACAAAGGACAGTATCTGATGCAGGACTGGTCTTCCCTGGGAGTTGGGGAAGAGGGAAAGCAACATTTTGTGTTGCACACCTGTTATAACCCAGAATGGGAGCCCATGCCTCTATAAATGTAAGAGCTTAATTTTAGGCAAGTCATTATAAGTCCAAACTGATAAGGATAAGTGTATCAATACTTTGAAACTTAGCAGATTAAGTGGTTCAGAAAATGGATGGATGGATGGATGGATAGTTTAAATACTCAATACTTTAAATATCCAAATACAAAACGTGCAATTTGTTTTGACTTCTGAGCTTTTTGGAGATTAAAATTCCATGAATGAGAGCCAGCCATGGCATGCCTCAGATCAGAAACTGCTTTACTGGTTTAATGCAGGTTCTTGAGCATTATGTTTTTAAAACTTAAGAAATTAATTTCATGGCTGTTAATGTGGAAATAAACTGGATTTGCCCTTTTACAGTTTTAATCTTTTGTTTGTTTTTTAAAAAAAAATCCTGATCTTATATGTTTATTCCCTCTTGTTTTGCTTGTTTTTTATTGCATGTTGTGATGGATTTTTATTAATGTTTAAAAGGGCAGTGAGCTGATTTCAAGACTAGGGACCGCTGGCTTTAATTCTCCCCTAACAAGAGCAATCACAGATAAAAGGAGACAGTGTGGGACTGAAGGCAGGAGAGACATCACAGGTAGAAGCTGGCAGAGGACAGAGACACAGTGAGCGGCCAAGGACCACGGTGAAGGAAAAGAGACCTGCAAGACAGCGGCTTACAACTTCAGTAGCTGCACATGACTCCCGTCTAAACTCTGAACAAATTGCCCTTTTGTTCTTGGGACCAATGGGTTTTCACACTTTTTGTGTTCCAATTACAGAATAAACTCAGGAATTAAATGGTTAAACTTCCATTTAACTTTCCCGGTGATGTATGCAAAAGGTCTTCTTTCAAGAATTTGTTTGTTGCTTTCAATGGAAATATTACTGTGTGCTGTGCAATCATGTTTTACAAGGAAAAGTATTAATACAAGTGTATTTATAAAAATTGGTTTTCCCTAATTACTGACCAGAATAAAAGCAAGCCAATTACTGACTTCACTTGACTGGATTTTTAGAAAACTGCAGAACGATGCTGAGCAGCAACATTAAGGCTCTAAAACCAGATAAAAAGGAGTGGAAAGATCCGCAGGGAGGAGACCAGAGAATCTCTGTAGGTTTATTAAGCACAACCAGTTCATCCAATTTTCTTCCTGCGTTGAAATGAAAATACACATTATAGCAGATTATCAGTCGTTTAAAAATGATTGAATCTTTAACAGGGTGTGAAAATCACTGGATGCGATTTCAGCTACATTAAACAAGCATCTGATCATCGGGGAGGAGGCCGGCTCCAAATGTCTACTTACACCTCCAGCTGACATGAAGCAGCATTATTTTCCCATTGGAGGCATGGTTTAGTCCACTTGACAAATGTAGTCCGGTATCACATAATGGTCCAAGAAACTATTTTCAACTCTGCCAAAATAAAGATGGAGCAAGAACAATTCAACATGGTTCTCCAGAATCAATCTTAAAGAGCAGCACACCCTGCAGTCAGTAAAAACACACTTTTGATTGGAGTTTGAGACCAGTTCACAACAGTTTAATGTCTGTAGATGGAGGAGGGAGATTCCCTTTTTTCTCTCTTCCTTTCCTCTCTCCGTCCTCTCTGACTTGGCATCACTCCACAGCGAGCAAGGGAATGGAAACGCACGGGAAAGAAAACACTGGAAAAACATCACCACTCTGCCTCGCACACTTCCTGTTTGCTGCCCCATGTCACTTCCTGCTTTAAGTGTGCAGATTTTTGACCAATCAGGCTCCAGCCAGAGTTCCAGTGTCCTTCATGGTTGATTTCAGACTGAGCCATTACATTTTCCAGCAGCGTCTTGCATGCTTTGGTCTTCATATAAAGCTAGTCTCAAAACCAGTATAGATATTAAATCAACCTTCATATTCATGGCAAACTTGTCCTTAAACGATAATATACATGAGGTAAAAAGGGTTATTTTATAAAATACACTACTCTTTGTGCATATAAACAAGTCGAATCTGCTAATGCGAACTAGCTTCTGAACTTGCCATGATGGGTGGTTTCTGGCAATTGCTGAATGAGGGGGGTTGCATAGCAACGACGGAGTCTCTCCTCGCGAGTGCATGTTAGATCTTGTAAACAGAACTGCATGACTACGGAGAGGAAAGCTGGCTAACACTGCATACACAGCAAAACAGCCTAAAAGGATCAAAACTGAAGAGGAGAAGAGAGACTTGAAGGGAAAGACGAATCAAACTAGTGTAAACCTTGTTACTTCGTCCTTGAGGTGGAGAGCTATATCGGCTCGCCTCCGTCTGAATCTGGACTGGAAACTGGCTGTAGTCCTCCCTGACAGGTATCTTTTCTATGAATTTCTTCTTTAGTAATATGTTATATCCAGACCAGATCCTCATATACTGACTCTACCTCTTGTGTCTTGGTGTCTCTTTACCTGATATATATTTACACTGTAACATGACTAAATCATATTAGGATTTAACACCAATACACAAACCACTTACAAGGAAACTGTCAATGGCAGCGGTAGATTAGATACTTCACTACAAAACGTGATCTGTAATGTGGCATTGAACATAATTGTGCATCTGAGTACAAAACCTAATTAGTTAGGCTGTCACAGCAAACTCACAGTTTATGAAAGAAACGGCTTGATATGCCATCATTCGCAGTGCTGGGGATTTAGGTGGAAAAAGTGTAACTTCCCTGAGATGCAGCCATTTACTGCAATCACAGCAGTAAATTTTTACAGGGCTCAAAATTGAGCAGAATTAGGTATAGCTCATTTTAAAGTAAAACCACACAGGTTACTGGAAAAAGTCAGAAACGCATATTTTTGAAGCCCAGAAAGTTACAAAGTGTTACTTTAATATTTGCAATAATTGCATGTAATTAGATTACATGGTATGCATCCCTGCAGATTAGAGCCATGCTGACTACAACAAACTTCACTGACAATTTGGCAAACAAATAGAGTTTTGTCCATTTTGAACCACTATGGTAAGGTTTCTTTTCCAACATTTTTTACATGTGGTTTGTTTGGTTTCTTCACTGCTATAAAATGTTAACCAAGATTCGTAAACAAAAGCTACGTGATTATCATCTGCAGATGCATCGTGTTTCACTACAGAACTGGAGCCATAGTGGAGTTGCAATCAGTCTACAGAATTTTGCTCCAATACTTGTACATCTGATATTTCCATCTGTTGTGTGTGGGAGGGGGTGCAAACAGGAAAGGGAGGTGCATTGCCTCCAAGTTATTTAAAATATCTAGTTTTCTGGGTAAATGTTTGGGCAAAAGTCTCATAACCAAATATTAATACCAGTAAATCACTGTAGCTCTGATCCTGACTCCAGATTAGGGGTCAGTCCCCCTCAGAGCTAACCTCTCCCAGACCTGCATGACCCCCCAACCCTCTGTTTGGCCTGGAGGCAGGCAGATTTATGCAAACACATTCATTTGTTTGTGTTTTGTTGAAGTAAATAAAGCAGCAGAAGGTCAGATGGCCCTGAAGGCAGATAGTCGTAGATCTAAGACAACATGGCCCCTGTGACTGCAGCGTGGGAGTCCACAAATTTTACCCACAATGCTCCAGTCCTGCTCCCCTCCCAATCACATGTGCATTCATACATCCTGCGGTCGATAAGGTGTATCCCGGTTGACATCAGTCGATAAGGCATGGGTCGTTAATCACAGGCCGACGTGTGGCGAGATGTTCAGTTTCCGGAAGATTCTCTGTAAGACAGCTGCTCTATGCAACACTGCGTATGTGGTGTTTGGAAGGCTGATGGGACACTCTGATAGTCACTGACACATGATGCAAAGACGCTGCAATGACATCCTGCATCATGTTTGTATTTTGTGGCTTTTTAAATTTCAGCTTTGAGGCCGTCTCCGTCTCTCCAAGCCCGTTGCGCTCTGCATGGCTTTTCCTTAATGACAACATTATTTGCTTCCAGTACTGGTTCGGGGCTGCCGCAAGAAGCTGGCTTCATAAAAACATGATCTTCCACAGCCACACCATCATTAAATCCCTTTAAATGACAGGTTTGATCCTCCCTCCAGTGTATTCTGAACCACTGAGGGGGATCACACTGCAGGGAAACAGTCCATCCTGTTGTTTCTCCCCTGACGATGTGAACGCTCTCTGGAACACCGACCTAGTGTTTCCAAACTCTAACCGGCATTTATGTCTACGTGCCATTTTAAAACACAGACCATGTTTTTGGAAATTCAGCTTCAGATGGTGAGTATAAACACACCTTTATACTGCACCTTGAGCTCCGTCTATACAGATGGCTGGCGATATTAAACATTAGAGCTGGAAAATGAAAGGGTCCCTAATGATGTAAAGCAAACACTAGGATGTGTCTGGAAGGTTGTCACATCTCCCTAACCCCAACCCTTTCTCTTCGCTCTGATACAGGTGGCTCTGCTTAGTTTTCCAACAGTTTTCCAGGTCTGTAGTCAAAACACAAATGGTTCCTGGTCTAAGGTTCGGCTCCAAATCAGCACTGGAACTAGTTTGGTTAAAAGAAGAAAAAAAAAGGATGTGGAAGCTTCTTATATCAACCTTTTCCAACACATTACCACACACATTCCAATCATTTGTCATCTATGTAAGTAAATTTATACTTTTCCTCTCTCTGCTATCTGAACTGACCTGACCACAAAGCAAAGACACAAACATAAACACACACACACAACATCCACACAGCATCCACACAGCATCCACACACACACACACACACACACACACACACACACACACACACACACACACAC
>JAVQJG010079176.1:0-11127 GCA_036024015.1 Craterocephalus amniculus | reverse complement strand
AAACAAAGATAAAGATGAACTTAATCGGCAGTGATTCTTTTATCACCCACCTTTATACATGAAGAGGCTAAGCTGCTTTATCTGAATTTTACGTTTACCCTTTATTTTTAGCAAGCTTACTAACAGCCAAAGCATTGAACTGTTGACTCCAAACATATTCCATTATTCATATCATTACATCACATTGCCTGTTACACTCAGCAGTCACATCAGAGATTTATGGCTAAAAATGGGCTTTATACTGGTAATGAAATCATCATGGGTTGACCTCATTCTTACTTCGGACTGATCCACATCCATCAGTGTATGTAATGAAATGAAAAACAAGAAAGTTGGGGCAACATCTGTTGGAGCCATAATTAACCACTCCCTCTGAGGGCCGCTTCAGAAGCCAGGTCAGCCCACAGTTTACTGACTGAAGTTGTTGCTCACTGTTCGACTGTCTGTAGCTGCATGGTGTGTGCTCTTCCTTTCAATGGCTGCTTCTGCCTCCATTTATGAGGAAGCCAATTCTTCTCATCTCTTAACGCACAATTATACTGACATATGGACTCTAAAAGGCTGGGCAAACAAAACCGATACTGTCACAATTGTGTCACAATTTACAGTGCCCTGCAAGGAATATTGAAGTATCATAAAGAGTTCATTTTTCTTATAATCCACTACTTTAAACAAGTAACAGTGGGGATGATAGTGTGTGCGTTTCCGCTTCAGCTGTGAATCCCTTTGAAGCAGTACTTCTGCAGGAGGCTCTACATCACTGGATATTTTTAGTGTAAGAGGAGATGTCCTCTCCCTCCTTGCAACAAGGACAAGATTGATAGTTTCTGTCAGTACCTACACCTAGGAATTGCATCATGGCGCTGTGTCAGACCTAGTAATCCAGAGAGTGGGTCATAGCAGGAAAGGCTCATTTTTAGATGTTGCTGAAAATATAATCCACTCTGTTCATGGTTCTGAATTTAGAGCATTAGCCTAACAACTTTTTATCTATTTCACTGAAAACATAATACTGGCCAAACGATGCAGAATATAACAGTTTGACCATGATAAACCCGGTAATCTTGAAATAGCATGAATCTGATTCATCACATTGTCTGGTAATTGCTTCATCCTTCCAGGGCAATGATTAATTCATTCATGAAATATACAGTAAGAGGGGCTGAGGGTGGAGGTGAAAGGCTTTTGGCTTATTCATTATTTTTATTGTTTTCAGGTAAACTCTAAATTTATCAGCAGGTGATCTGTGCAAGAAAACTAGCAAAAAGACATTTTGATGTGAAAAAGGATATTTGCAAGGTGAAAAATAGCAGATATGTGGAAATGTAACAGAGGGCATAAGAAAGTGAAAAGACAATGAACTGTAATAACTGTATCGTTACACTATCTACCCCTTCTAAAGGAATAAAGATGCTGCATCCATCACTCTTTTGGCAGCTTATGAATATATAAGTTTTTGAATCAGTATTTCATGATATTCATATTCTCCTCATGTGCCGAATACAGGCTGATTAAATTATGTATCAGTGGTCATTTTTCTGCATAGATTACAGGGATTGCAGCTATTACATAGCAGTGATTTTGTCAAAATCCATCATCTTTCATTCTTATTCATTCTTGGTAACTGACAAAAGGCTACTTCTATGAATCAGATAGATACAACTTTTAAGTGAAATGCACAGAAATGATTATACTGCGTTTAGGTACAACAGTGGCATTTGTTAAAAATAATATTCCTAACTTTCTCTGTGGAGTTGAAGATAGAATTGGTTTCTGGATAGCTGAATCTCTAAGTTTAAATACAAAACTAATCAGATCAGGCAAATTTGTTTGTGTCACATGATCTGACTTTGGATTGTTTTTCCAGAAAGAATGCAGATTCATACTGACCTGCAGGAAGCTGACCTTGCTTCCAGTCAGACGGGGATAAAAGGCTGATGTTTTGCTGAGAGTGTCAATGCAGGATGTAAAGATGAGATAAGGGTGGGTGTGGGGTGGAACAGCTAACATTTTCTCAGTGCTTGCATGCTTTAATGCTGCTTTACTCAAAGGTCCTGAGAACTGCTGAGGTTGGACTTACTCTTAGCTGTCCATAAATCCTACTGTACTTGTTTAAATTACATGATAATAACAGTCCAGCAGACTTAGAATAATAATGATCTGTGCAGTAATAATCCTCAGCAGTTCATTGCTGCTTTAGTGAACTTTTGAGTCATTTTTTGGATGCATCAAATGTTAATTGCCTTTTTTTCTTTGTCATAATATTAATCTTTGAATTAATCTTGTTTCCATATTCACAGTAATCACTTGTGACAATGTAAATGAAATAAGAGATGTATGCATCAGCACTGCCTCTGTGGCAGTGTGCAAAATGCAGCATTTGAGTGTAAAGCATAAAGTATCTTTTCTTTTTTCTTTTTTTACCAGGGAATCATTACTGTATTTTCTGTTGACTCAGTGTTATGGGCTGACCTTGAAAAAAATCTGTGGCATAACAGTGGGAAGGTTTAGATTCGATTCTATTGTTTTTTTTTGTTCACAGTTAAAATGTAGTATGTTTTGTAGTACCATTTTTCTGTTTTAATTTTTAACATGTTTTACTGTTGTTTCTCATTTTTTAATTAGCCATCGAGGCCATGTGTCACAGTCAGTGAGTAATTGCTGCAGAGGAAAGTGTCAAACTGACACTGTTAGAAGACTTAAACAACAATCTACTATATAGTATACTATACTATACACTAAAAACAAGAGACCTTGTGTCCTTTATTATTCTGTTTGGAGGCATTTTAAAGACTGTCTCAGAAAACAAAACAGTCAAACACAGACTGATGTTCCTTAAGTCTACCACCCAACCCCCTCCTAGTTGTTATTTGGCAGACTGGTACAGTACAGTAATCACAGCAGTTGTAGCTCTCAGGCTCTGCTCTGTTACTGGTACTACAGCCACTTATTACAGCTGTATCCTCTCCAGATCGCTCCTGCCTTTTAGGCTTTCTATTGAATTTCCCATGCTTAGAATCTCAGAAAGCTGCTCTTCGGTCATTTTCATGTCTTAATACTCAGAGTAGTAAACAAACCTAATTCAATGCAGGACTCTTTTCTGATGGATTAGTGATCGACAGAAGAGACAAAATTACATTTTGAGTCTAGCCTGTTGATCTCTTTTGAGAAATAAAATTACATAAAACCATTCCACAGAGAGCTGGATCAGTGAGGTGTGTCTCATCCTTCTTGGAGAGCATAGCTAATGAGGAATTGGCTGCAATTTAGTGTTTGCACAAGAATCCAACTGAAAGATGTTTTCTCAGACTACTGTAAGTTTAGGGATTATCATTATCTCCTTGGGATTTATCGTGTGTGTACTGCAACATTTCCTGAAGTAACTGATACTACAGTGACTGCTGTGTTAAACCTACAGTCATCTTATTCAAATGCTTCTCATAGAATGCTGGCTGTCTTGTTGAGATGGACTTTTGGGAAAACAATGGCCTATTTACTTATTGTGAATAAGGAAGTTATAAAGCACTCAGTGCACGCCTATGTAGTCTGCTCATCAGTTTGGGGTATCTAGCAGCTCTTCTTGAAGAGAGGATCTATAAAAGAACTGAAGGACAAAAACTCTGTGGGGCTTCTCTGCCAGCTTGTATGGAGAACAGTTCATGCAGCACCATTACCTTTTCTTCTTTGTGTTTGCCTCTACATCTTTGTACCAAAAAAGAAACGGATGGATGGGACCAATTGGAGAGGAACCCATAGCCGTGACAGAGGGACTGTCACAGGCAGGTCCATTCACAACTCCATCATTATAAGAAATTTAACTTCACAGACTTCTCTGCTCAGGCTCAAAAGGGGGCTGTGAATTCTAACACAAAAAACCCTTTGTTTCCAATTGTGACTGAGTGCTGAATTGGGTCAGTTTGGAGATTTGAATGTTGTCCTTTATATCTGACCCTGGAACAGATATGATAGATCTTTCTACAACTGCAGTCGATTAAGGAGTATGATCACAATTTAAAAAGTAGTTGATATTAACTTTTTAAATATTAAACAACTGGTTCCATAATAGTTTTCATTTGGGAATGAAAGAAAAAAAAACATTTCAAAAGTAAGCATATGTTGATTTTTTTCTTACATATCTGATTCATCAATAATTTACATGTACAAGCTATTCAGATAAGCCAATTAGTAATTTACTTGTTTGTGTTGTAATTGCTACTCTCAAATGTTGTGTATAAGATTTCCAGTCTGTGGTGATGGAAACATTTTCTCCAGAAAATGTAAGAAATTGACTTTTCATCAATAATTTGTATGAGACAGAACCTCCCTGTTAAAGGTGGCCAATTTATCACTTTCATCTCTCTCTGGGTTGATACCAAGGTCAAGGACATGGGGGAAAAAAGCTCTGCAGTATCAGTCTCTTTTTTTTCCCCCACATGAGTCCCAGAATACCAGAATCGATTTCATCCTAATGGCTGCATATGATAAAATGCCCACAGATTTGTCTCATAGTGAAGTCTTCTTGTGAAGGAGAATGCAAACTGGGAAAGGAGTGAATAACTGGATGGATGTATTTTGAAGCCTCTCCTATCACACTTACCAATTAGACAGATTTGCACTCATTCTGTTTCTCTGCTGCTTAAAGGCAGTGGTTTTTTTTGCCTTTGTTCAGCTAACTCTGCATACACTGCAGTCAAGCAGACGTTACTCATATGCCTGCACTTTGATATCCGAAGCGCAGAGGAATGATGAGCGACTGAGGCAGGTTTACTGCAAACGCATGTTAGGTTTGACGGGTTAAAATATCCCCAAGGAAGCCATTGCGATGATTTGCTCTGTGCATGGTGTGTTATATTCTTCCTCTGAGATTTCATCTTTACACTGAGGGGCCAGATTTTTTTATATGAGCACATTTTAATAATAAGGAAACTGCCAAATGGGGTAACTTTACAAACTAAACTTATGTCTTGGTTTTCCATGTTTTTCAGGTGTGTAGGTGAGGCCATTTAGTACCCACCAAGATGGTGGCCTTGTCCTTAAAGATTTGTGTACGCCAGTGCAATGTGGTGAAAACGATGCAGTTTGAGCCATGCACCCCTGTGTATGATGCCTGCAGGATCATCAGAGAGAGAGTTCCGGAAGCACAGACAGGACAAGGTTGGTTGACTGGTGAATATAATTTACATAATGGAAATCTATTGGTATGAATATTTGCAGGTTTTGTTTCACTCTGTGTTTCAGCCTCAGATTATGGCCTGTTCCTGTCCGACGATGATCCGCGGAAAGGAATCTGGCTTGAGTCTGGAAGAACGCTGGATTACTACATGCTGCGAAACGGAGTAAGATTAAATCATATAGTCCAGGGTGGAGACCTGTCGATGTCACTTATCATTTCTCAAAGTGAATTATATTTTCTGGTGGGAGCTAAGATATGTATGCCTCCCCGCTTGCTGGGAGAGACTGCAGTTTACAGTTAGGAAGGATTAGTGGGGCTGTGAATTTCATCACGCTTTCCCTTCTTGTTTTCTTAGGATGTCTTGGAGTATAAGAAGAAACAAAGACCGCAAAAGATTAAAATGCTGGATGGCGCAATTAAAACCATCATGGTGGATGACTCAAAAACAGTTGGCGAGCTACTTGTCACTATATGCAGTAGAATAGGTAAGCATATTCGCCATGAGTTGTGTGAAAATCAATTCTGTCAAGCCTCCATCTAAAGCCCAAATTATTCATCTTCTGTTTTGTGTTGCCACATGGCCTTACACTCAGATGCATTGGGTACCAATGTTATTATGTGCTCTTATTTTCAAATTTGAAGAGCAGTATTTGTTAAGCACCTTAAAGCATTTATGTATGCTTAATAAATTCCTAATGATGGTTTGTTTTAAGTACAATGGCCATGATTTATCAAGCTCAAACAAGTGTGTTTCTAATGAACGCTGAAGTGTTTTTCCTGAGGCCCACAACTTGCCATCTTGCCTGTTACAAAGGTGTTCCCTAAGCTCTATATTTCAATTATAATGGGCTGCTACCAAGCCTAATTGGGTGAGGAAGAGAAGGATGTGTGTCTGGCAGATAGCTTTATTGGAAAATGTTTATTTAGAGTAGGGCTTTCTGCTTGGCTTCTCCTCCCCCTCGCCTCCTATTTTAGTTTGCTGGCTCTGTACCAGCTTTCCTTCACTTCTGTTTGAAAGCAGAGAATCTGTGATGGAAAGAGCAACAGAATAGGAGAGACACTTTCCCTGTCATGGTTGTAGTTGTCATCGTGGTTTGCAGGATCCTCTCCACTGAGGAATGCTTGGCTAACTTTTCAGGTATCACCAACTATGAGGAGTACTCGCTCATTCAAGAGTTGACAGAAGATAAGAAGGAGGACGGGATGGGGACGCTGAAGAAAGACAGAACCCTGCTGCTGCGAGACGAGAGGAAAATGGAAAAGCTGAAAGCCAAACTCCACACAGATGATGACTGTGAGTGCAAGCTCGCGAAAGCATTCACAAACATTATTGATATCTTCATGGCTTTACCTCAACTTCTTATTTTCGGTTTGACTAATCTGAGTGTAACCATCATCATTCTGCACATGTGCTTTATCGCTCACGTCTAATTTATTGAAGGGATACTGGAAAGTTTAATGCAACTGCAAGTTATCCTTTGCCCAGGGGAGGCCAATTACATTTTCAAACATCCAAATACCAATCATTCTCTTGCTTTGCTTGAAAATTAAATTTCCCGGAGCAAAATATTATGACTTTTCGTTTCACTTCGCCACTCTATGTTCAGACGACTGTCCACCACAGCTGATCTGTCTGCTAGTGTCATGCCCATGTTGCTGTTAAAATCCCAAACTCATTTGTCTAGAACATCTTTATAAGGTAAATTTTTATTCCTTCTTGTGCATGTGGTAACAGTGTGTGTGTATTGATTCTGCAGTGAACTGGTTGGATCACAGCAGGACATTCAGGGAGCAGGGAGTGGAGGAAAGTGAGACCCTGCTGCTCAGGCGCAAGTTCTTCTATTCGGACCAGAACGTAGACTCACGAGACCCTGTCCAGCTAAACCTGCTTTATGTTCAGGTAAACTTCATACAAACATCTGAGACAAACAAAAAAAATGTTAAATTACTTGATTCATAGATATGTTTTAGAGATGAGGCGGGTAGCTGGTTTTGTTATCGTTCAAACAGCTGAAAAAGTGGTTGGCTTAGATGTGGTCCAGACAGGTTTGGCTTGTTTTTGTTTCGTACGGTTCAATGGTAGAACTATATCAGAATTTGCATGTGATGGCAAAGCTTTTATATCAGATGTTAAAAGCAATGTTAAATCTGACTGCTGAGTGCAGTCTCTGCTCTCATATGCCCCAATATAAGATAAATAAATTGGTTAAATTCAACAAAAACGGGTAATTTCTTCACTGGAAAAAAAAACAGCAACACGAAAACAAAACTGTGAATTAAAGGAAGTTAATGTGTTGTGCTGAGTGGAATGAAACTGCAGAGTTGATTGAAAATTTTCACATCAAACGACCACTTTTACCAAGAATTATAATCCGTTGTTAAAAAGTCTCATCACAGTAGTGCTACAAGTTCACTGTTTATTTTTCTGGGATCCACAAGAATGTTTATGATGCAATGATATTCCAGAAATGCATTATTTTTCTCAAGCTGAACATTGTTGCAACACCTCCTGTCGCCATCGGTTTCAGCTCCTGCCAGGGAGGCAAACCCCCCAGATCCTCTCAGATATGAATTATTGACTGGCAGCTGTACATTTTTCTCTTATCAATGCACTCATACATAACCTTTCTCTAAGGCTAGTACAACACAGCCTTTCTACATGAATAGATCTATTGCAAGACATTTTTGGATTGAGTAGACTTATCTCTGGGGAAAAGAGTGACATGGTTCAGACAGATGATTCAAATGTTCTCCTTAGGTCAGACTGAGGCTGATAGCTAGGGTTTTTTTCACTTGATATTCATGTGAATTCATTCCATCCATGGGGAGCAATGAAATAACAGCAAACAAATACATGAGCTCCAGACGTCGCCCTCTCATAGACGCTCTTTCTCACTATGCGCTATATTCTGTTTGGCTTAGGCAAGCAGCAATGATGGGTTGGAGTATGCTTGTGGCAAGAGAGTCAATCACTTACAGAAATGCATCTACACTGTTCAAATACAGGCTCAGTCAGACCCAGAATTTGCTCCAGGGAGGTGATAGGTCAAGTCCAGGCAGACTGATCTGGATGTTTAGTCTGGTGAACGCTGAAACAGTCTGTGAGAAAGAGGGGAAGTATGGAAATAGTGTTTTTGCTCTCACATAGAATAATGCAAAACATGATCTGAAAATTAATTGCACAACGATGACTGAGTGCACTCTCACGTTTAGTGATATCATGCTTATTTAATCTACTGTAAACCATCACTCCTGTTGTCATTTTTATTTGACTGTGCATCTTTTCAGTCCCTGGTGGATTAAGATTTCTAAAATGTGCTCATAAAGACCCTGTGCCCTCGCTGCTCCTGATGCTCTTCTTCCCCTCTATCTGTTCCTGTTTTTCCTCTCTGTGTTTCTCATCCTCCCTTTCCATCCCTTCCAGTTTACTTGGCTCCCACCCTCTTTCCCCTGGCATGCATTACGGCACTGTGCATATCATGGTCTCCTCTCAACACAGACTCATATTTCCTTTCACAATAACAACTCCGCCCTCTGCCCTCGCCCTCCCCCATCTATCTTTCCCTTGTTCTGTCTCCCACACACGCTCGGATTGTTACACAGATCACAGAGACTCTTCACATAGCTGTGGCTCTAATTTGTCACTGTGTTAAAAGGGTCCAAACAGAGCCAGAGGAGAGATCTTCTGCAGAATGGAACATACCTCGGGCTCCTCTTTCATTTTCTTTGAGCTCCTTTCTTTAGGCTCTCCATTTCCTCCTTAACATTTCTCATTCATAATTCCAGTTAGTCTTACTACCCTGTCCATTTGAAATACAAGGAAATGATTGTCCTCCGTCTGCCTTAACACATGGAAACAGATATGAATATATTCACTGAGTTCCTGCATTATACACACAATAGACAGTTCATGATAAAACTCTGTGTGAGATGCATATGGACGTGTCAGCTGGTCTGCAACTGAAGCTGTAACTAATGGGGGCGGTGTAACGCTTGAAGGCCATGTTTCCAGATTGAATAGAGCAAAACATGACATGAGCTGGATAACTGGTGTCGATATGGATGTTTTCTGGCTTTATATTTATGTTTCAGACATTTTCAGTGTTAAGTTGCAGGAGAAGCCTCTGAATGTGAGGTAATGTAACTTAAGTTTTCTGTTCCGGTTAGCCGTTACTAAGCATCTTGGCTCAGCTGTTTTGAAGATGCTAGAAATGTGTCAAAACTGACAAACTGGTGAGAAGTATGAGCCTGTGTGTGGATGACAGTGATGAACTTCAGGCTCAAGCAGATTTGACTTTATTCTTGCTTGCTTGTAAGTGTAAGATTGAAATTTTTGCTGCCCTTCTTATGAAAATCATAAATATTACTTTGCTCAAACTGTGTTTCTATTTACATGTTTTTGAGTTTACACCCAGAGTCTTGAAATGCATTATAAAAGACTGAGTCTGCTGGGGATTTATTTTTCATTTCACCTCTATTTAAACAGGTAAATCATAAGACTTGAGGTCTCATATTCAAGAAGGATCTGTTTCTGAATATATCTAATTGACACCTTGTGAAATTAGATGTTTCACTTTCCTTCTTTAGGCTCATTTATTCTTGACATCTATTTGTCAAATCATTTTGGGATCATCTGCCAATTTTTTGATTGAGTTTAGGTGGCGACGTGGTCATGCATACATTATTTTCTTGGGAGATGAGGCAGTATTTTGGATCACCTCAGAGGCAGGTTAAAAAAGTCAATAAAAACCTTAGAAAGCTGAGCATAACATGTCTTGAAAGCACATGAAGGTGTTGTCATGACTAACAACTTCACAAACCTTTACTGTCTTACGTTTTACTCACAGCTGAACTATAACTCTGTTGTAACAAGGTATTGAATTAACTTTGTTCAGATGAGGACATACTAGCAGTTCTTTGGCAGATAACTTGTGTAAATTTGCAGTTGTCCCATATCAATTCATGATTTAAGCGCCCATGATTTTAAACCCAACCTCCCACACATAAAAAAAGAAAATACGCAGACAAAAAAAAAGTGCCGCCAGTAATGGATTAATTTCCTTTACCACTCCGCTACTCTCTTTAACTGAAGACAAGCCCCTTTGCTCTGCCATCACTCTGCATGTCTTGCTCTTCGGCTTTTATTTTTGTTCTTTTTTCAAAGAATATTATTTGTATCAGGAGGCAGCAAAGCCCAGAAGAGGAAGAGACAAACTTTTTTTTTTCAAACACAACACATCTGTCTAATTTAGCTGCTTTATCAACCAAACACCTGCTATTCCATGGAGTTTAGCATTATATCATGGTGACAGCACTTCATAAGCTTTACCTTACTGTAGAAAAACAAAACAATCCAGAGACAGAGAACAAGAGACAGAAAGAAAATTTATTCTTTAGTGTACAAGGCATAATATTTGTTTTCACACTGGTTTATAAGCAACCATCCAATAAAACACAGAATGAATTTTGCAACTTTAATTCATCCCCATGTCAGCAGTTATTTCTATGGCTGTATTATACTCTATGTGCTCTGCATGTACATGGTGGACTGGTTGACCTCGGAGTCATAGCCTTGGGCTGTGTGTGTCACAGAATCAGATGTCTTGTGCTTTGCTTCCAGTGCAGCTTTATTAAAATGTTCTCCAACTAGTTCCTGCATGTGATTTCTGCCTTATCCCCTGTGAGAAAGATCTGTCCCCACCATATTATCCTCTCTTGGCAAGGCAACGGACACTGTGTATGACCATACCTTTGTCTTCACCCTTGATATGAGGACTGGCATTAAAAGAGCTGCCAAGTGAATGTGTCTGATGTAAACAGTGAACTTTGTTGAGATTAGAGATGTTCCGATACCATTTTTTTCCTCCCGATACCGATTCCGATACTTGTGCTATTGGTATCGGCCGATACCAAGTACCAATACCACTATATTATAAAACAAATGTCATATTACA
>JAVQJG010079159.1:0-10096 GCA_036024015.1 Craterocephalus amniculus | reverse complement strand
ATATGATCCACTTTCCTGGTCTTAGTGAGGACTCGAGCAGCAGCATTTTGGACTAACTGCAGCTGTCTGATGGACTTTTTAGGAAGTCCTGTAAGGACAGCATTACAGTAGTCCAGTCTGCTCAAAGGATAAATGCATAGACAAGTTTTTCTACATCCTGTGAATACATTAGTCCTTTACTATGACTACTGAAGTTCAGGTCTGAGTCCATGACTATGTTTAGACAACATAACATCCTGGGAGAATCATTTAATGAAATAAAAGTATTAAAGACACAAATACCATCCGCTAAGTAGCTATAAACTGACCTTTTTTAAAGAGTAAAATGAAAGCGACCATAAAAATATATAATACTCTGGATATAAGTATGCTGTATGATAAAAGTTTTTCTATGATATACTATGCAAGCAGGTCCAAGAATAAAAGCAGTACCCTCGGCATCTAATGTGTTCGAATGATATGTTTATAACATCATATAAAAGGTGTCTAGTTCAGTTCTCAAACCTGGGGGTTGGGGGTTTAGGATTTGGAAAATAGCTGAGGAATTACCATTTGGACAACTCAGGCTCTTGGTAACATCCCGATCAATACTCTGAGTCTTGATCATTTTGAACCACAATCTCCAAGAAACCACAGGCTGGAGTTAACAGCCGGCACCCCAATTGTTCTTCACTGTGGGTGAAGTGCTTTTGGATTTTAGTTCTGCATTTGACATCATAGACCATGACTTATTGATTAAGAAACTAAGGGTCTATGGGTTTAGAAATACTGCTACTGAATTAATTAGGAATTATTTGGAAGATAGGCAGCAATGTGTTGCTTTTAATGGCTCAATATCTAACTCAGTTTACACTTAAATGCGGTATTCCCCAGGGCACTTGCCTCGGACCATTACTCTACTCTGTTTATGTGAATGATGTGCCATATTTATCAGAGAATGAACACACTGTAATTTATGCTGATGACACTCAATTGTTACTCCTCAGTCATTTGGACTACCGTACTGTGGTCTTGTGCATCACAGGAGATAAAACTCCAACAAGCTCAAAATAGAGACGTTCGTCTGGCATTTCAGTGCTCTTTAAAGGAGAATGTGTCAGAAATGCATACTAGAATGTCATGGCCAATGGCTAGAGATAGGCTAACATGCAGTTTAATAGTGTTTTTAAGAACATATATAGCCTACTTCATGTAAACCTACTTGCCTTTGTGAACAAATGGTTCCAAACATACCAGAGACAACCATAAGACGAGACAAGTGGTGAATATTTGATTTATATTACCTATGCCAAGAAGCAATGATGCTCAACTTCCACCTCAGCTTTTATTAGTTGTTAATCAAAGTAGTTTAAAATGTAAATAAAGAGTGTTGGTTGTGGAAGGACAATTGTATCAGTTTTGGCATTCTGTTTATTGTTTTTTCCATTATTGTTTTATCTTTTATAAGATCTAGTTTTAGATGTTTCGTAATTTCATAATTGGCTGCCTGTAATCTTTGAAGTTTAATGTTTAGTAAGGTATATGTGTTTTAATATTTGCTTATGTGTTGTCTTGGAAACCAGGAAGAATGGGGATCCCATTGAATAAACAAATAAACACTGGTTTGACTTGCAGGATGTTTTGAATATAATGCTTGAAATCTGTCAATCTTCATAAAAAAAGACATGTAGTGTGGATTTATGCATAGTGTTGAAAAATTAAAGTCCTAAATTTAGATCTTTCTCTCCATTAATGGTACATTTTGACATACAAATCTACATTTTTTTTTATTAATGCTGTAAATATATTTTTCAAAAATGATCTGAAATGATCTTGTGACCCTCATGGAGGTCCCAACCCCCGGTTTGGGAGCCACTTATCTGGTGGAAGTGCTGGAGAGTATGCATCAGGTCAAAGTGCATTTCTTTTACATTGCTTCCTTCTGGTTCTTCTTTTGTCTGAAAAGATGATCATCACCTGTAACAACCAAACCAAAGCACAAGTTACAATAAAACCAGTCTGTTTATCAACAAAACTTTTTTAAAAATCACAAAAAAAAAAGAAAAACATAGCATTAATTCATTGATCCATACAGAACCCAAGAGGGGACAGTCATGGTTTCCATGTAAACCTTAATCATTAATTCTTTTGTCCACATAAACCTGAAGGAGAATTTAAAAGGACGGAAAAGGACAAAGAGCAATGGGAAGAGGAAAGAATGAAGACAAGAAGGAAAACATCAGAAGTTGCACAAGCTTATGAAGTAAGGCTCTGCAAGTGTTTCAGGGTGTGTTGGAGGTTACAACTTTGTAGCCGCGCGTTAGTGCCACCGAGCGAAATCTGAGACTAAAGTCATATCGCAGAGTTTACAGTAAATTCAGCACTGCCCTGTAGCGGAGGTTAGCCGTAGCAACATAAACGACGCATGGAAGTATAAAGACAGCATCGATGAAGACATTTGGAATGAACGTTTGTATTTACGTCCGTCAGGGAGCATGAACGGGCCTTTATGGATGCCAGAAAGCAGAAGACTGCACTACAGGTATTACTCGGAAAGAGAGAAAAAAATCTGCATACATTTCTGTAACTTAACTTCAAAAATGAAATGTACATATAACAGCAAATAGTATGCAAATTAATATATTTCATCTTTTACTTTTTTATATTTTGCTGATCAAGATTTGCAGCTTCATAAAACTTCAAATTAAAAATATCAAAAAATTGGAATATTGCTTGAAATCAATAGAAAATGGATTTTAAATACAAAAATGTCTGGCCTCTGAAAGTGAAATCTCCTACTTAGTACATACAATATTTTGGTTTCACCTTTTATATTGAATTGCTTGAATAAAACAACTTTTCCAGCATGATTTTTCCAATTAGTACCTATACATTCAAACAATTTTTAGGTTTTAAAAATGTGACTTTTTCCACTAGTTTTTCCTGGGCTGGGCTTTAAAGGGTTCACTCGGGCTTGTCAACAACAGATGACCAAAAAACTTACCAGAATTTCTTTCCATGCAGGACAGCAACCAATGCCACTATCGGTAGGCCTATACTGTAAACAGAGGTTTTTTTTAAACATCTTTGCATGTATTCATCTACAGATTTAACATAAGTTATTTTGATCTACAGAAAACAAAATGTAGAATTCCTACAGTGAGATTGCGAAGTTGTTTGGCGAGTCCATGGACTTCGCACTGGAGGATACTTGTCTCCCATTGTTAGGCTCAGATTTCCTCGTCTGTGAGCTGTTAAAAGAAATAAACTCATCTATTAATCTGTCTACACTCACGAAAAATAAAGATACAATCCGATTCATTACAATTCATGACATTTAAAAAAAAAGAACATTAGCCACATCGGCTTTTAAAAAACTAAGCGCAGAGGATAAGACAAGCTTCTTCAGGCTCCAAGATCAAGACCAGATCTCACAAGTTCAGTCTGCAGGATGATGAGACGTGTTGGAGAGAAAACTTCAAAATTAGGGGGGTGAGGTGATAAAACACATACTGTAATGCGATAACATCATCACAGATGATTCCGATGTCTTTGGCCACACAGTGACCATGTTTACATGTGTTTTAATCCCTCTTTGATTCTGAATTAGTTAATTCCGCTTTAAAGATATTGAAAATAACCATATAAACACCAATGTGTGCGCTTAATTCCAAGTTGATTGGGATGTACAAAGGAAATGTGCTTATATACATGTGTGCGCACAGATTCTTACATCTGAAAATTTTTGTGCATACGCCCTTTTCAGGGTTTGGTCGTACACCAGATTTTAGTAGGAAATCCACACAACTCTTTGTACACGAGGCCCCTGGCCTCCTGTCAGTTCTTAATGCTGCAGAGAGGACCTACAGCAGCGCTGCTGCTCATTCAGAAGAGTAAAAATAATTCCTGTTTTCAACCCAGTCTCCATGAATACCAAAATTCAGAATTACCTCTTTTCTTTATTAAAGTTTATCCACCGACTCTCTGAATGGGTTCTCGTCAAAAATTCACAGTCACCGTCAGACTCAGGAAACAATCCTGACCTGTGAAAAGAAAGAATTTATTAATCGATAGTCATGAAAAGCAAAGATAGTGCTGAGATTTTATAATTCAAGACATTAAAAAAAAAAAAACATCTCCCTCTAGAAAGAAAAGCAGAGGATGATAAAAGCTTCTCATTCAGGCTCCAAGATCAGGAGCAGATCTCACAGGTTCAGTCTGCAGGATGATGAGATGTATAGAAATAAACACTCTTGCAAAAGAGTGAGTCTATTTCATCTTTTTTTTCCAATGAGTACTTATTTCACCACAACTGGCCTCCAGCCAGTGCTTTTAAATGCGCATTCATGTGATATTATTCCATTTTATACTTGTATTTGCTTAAATCTACCAGTATAATGACAGATATGATATAACACACCCCTGCTTCACACTTTATATTTAATGCTCAGCCCATCAAGCTTCTATGTGGACATGATTATGTCTTTCCTCCTTTACATTGTGCTCATACATAGATCAAGATTTTTCATATAAGGTACATGAACCCAATCAGTGCAGCATATTAATGTAATGTATTGGCAATATTTTAGTGATCAAGACTGAACACTTTATTAATTTTTGTCACAACCAAACGTGATTATTTGGCACAAGGTGTTACATGGTTCCAACACAATCAAGTAATGAACACATTAATTGGACACAGATCATCATTTCAGGCTTTATTTCTAAGTGAAAAGCACCCACAATGCCACATGCAAATCATACAGGAAGAATAGGTGATGCTGACTTGGATAGGGCTATCGGGATGCTGCAAGGAGGAATGACACAGAGGGAAGTTTCAGCTGCCTATGGCTATGGGACAGCACAAGGTGTCATTTCTAGGGCATGGGTTCGATACAGGAGGCCTGGTAGTGTCACTGGAAGTTATATGGACATTCATCCGCCTCTGCCTTTGACTCATTAGTTCTCATGCCTAATTCAAAGTTAACCAGTTTAACCAGTAAATACTAGCCAGTTAGAGGCAGGGGAGGCTGGGTCATTGATTCCCCATACTTGAGAAAAAAAGGACAACTAGGCTTGTAGGAAAAAAAGGAAGGGTCACAAGGGTTTAGAAGTGGGTATATCCAATCCTGACTGGAACATAAGCGGGTATACTCCGTATACCTCCGTATACCCTAGACTACACCACTGGGTCAGCCTGCAGAACAATCTGCAGAACGCAACCGGAGTGCATGTTCGCACTCAAACAGTACGGATGAAGATTACTTTGGGATCGAAGACCAGCAGTAAGGGTTCGCTTCACAAGAGCACACACGCAAGCATGGTTTTAGTTTGCCACAAAGCACCACAGGTGGACCTTACATGACTGTGGACATGTGCTCTTCATTGATGAGTCCCGTTTCTGTGTAGTCTTCTTGGACAGGTGTGTTATGAGTATGTTTTGGCTGAATTGCGGAATCAACAGTGTCCGTCTGGCCCCTTGAGTTGAGCACAGCCGTACTGAAAGAATGGCAGGCCATCCCTCAGCAGACAATCTGCAACCTGAGCTCCAGCATGCACAGTCGCTGTCAAACTATGATTGAAGTTTGAGGTGCCAACACTGACTATTGCGTTGTTGAATTGCTGTTTCCAATTTGTGATGTTGCACTTTTGAAGCTTTTATAAACTTGTTAAATTTGACTTTCTTTCATGTTAGCCTTATTTTCTCATGTTAATCACATCACATCTTTTATCTTTTGCAACTTTACAATAAAATCATACCTTATTTTGTTGATCGAAATAAGCTCAATGTTTGTTTTGAACATTCTGCACCCCCAAATTTCCAAATGGTTGAGCAATTTTAGGGCATTCACAACAGGGCACCTTCATGACTCCTTGGGGCTCTCCACAGCAGTGTTCACACTGCATCACAGCTAATCAAGTGTCAGATGCATTTTCAGTTCGTTTTGACATTTTTTGAATCACCAAATCTGTGAATTTACCACTTTTTCTTTGGTTCCACCATGACTTCACTAGTGTGTGACAAGACCTTTTACTCCTAGCTTCAGAAAATCACATCTGGTGACCATCATGATCACTGAAGCATGACAATCTTGATCAGAAACACTGCCAAGACACCAAGTTAACATATTACAACTGATTTCAGAATTGCTGTGATGGAGTTTCCTGATCCACTTCAAAAGTTGACTACTGTGTTTACTTTTATGAAATCCTGAGGAAACAGAGAGAATAAACTTAGTGTTTCACTCTGTTATTTAGGTAAAAGTAAAATTACACTTTTTAAAAAGTACTTAAAAAGTATAATTAGACAAAAGGGTACTCAATTACTGTAACGCCAGTAATGTAATTAGCTACTTTTAGTCCCTGCGGATATCTACGTAAGTGCGGTATGTGCGGCCCCAAAATGGTGGATGAGCATCTCTAGCGGTCAAGTCAATATAGCAGCTCGCGCACCTTCATGTTACTTCGTGTCAAAGCAAGCACTCGACGTGCCAAACTGACGTCAGCGATGCATGGCGGCCATGATGCATGATGCTCGCCAGCAGCAAGCATATCCCAACCCAAACTCTCACTAGCTAAGCCTCGTATTAAACAGAGCTTTGCACTGAGTGCAGAGAGGGAACAATTCTGAGGGTGAATGTGTGAGCTGAAAGACCGTTTGTCAGACTGCAGGACAGAAAACAGGAACCTGGAAACACCCAACGTGATCTACAGGCGATGAGGAAACTGAGGCTGCAGATCCACATTCATTTTATAATTCATGTTTTAGATAAAAGCAACATGTATGGAAGCCATAACTTAATTATCTGTCAAAAAACGTTACTGACTACACTTCTTCAGCTATGGCAGGATGCAGGGTACAATATAGAAACCTGCTGTCATTCAATATATTGTATAAGTAATCATGAAACATTTAGATTTCTCTGTCATTTTTATATAAATATTCTGTGACAAGTGTACTGATGTGCCAAACTCATTTGCATCATTTTCTAAAATGACAACAGATTATAATTTCTGCAGCTGTTTTGTTTACTTTGATGAAGTGATGTAATAACTGAGTAAATGCCATTTGATTCAGACAACCGGTTTAATTTTAAAGGATGGTTAGATGGATGGCTGCTGTGTTGGACAACTTTAATCGTCTTACTGAAATGTGCATTCTTCTCCTGCCTTTGTTGCTGCTGCATGTGCACATTTTATGTCCAAGTATTTACTGCTTCCATATTTTGTGAATTTAACATAGGGCTGGGTGATATGACCAAAAAATAAAATCTCAAATTTTTTAAAACCAAATTCGATTTTCGATTTTGATCGATTTTTTTTGTCTTCCTGTCTTTTCCTTTATAAATTTTTTTTTTTTTTTTTAATTCACCCATTCAGGGAGTTGACCTAAATTCAAAGTGCAGATATTTAAGTTGTGAAACAAACTTGTAAAACAAGCTGGCAGGCCCTGCCACTGTAAACAATGAAAATATAACTTTCACACATACAGTTGTACAGGTGAGGGAAGGCAACGTCGGCAAAATATTTTTGGCTAAGAAAATCTCAATTATCAAAAAATTAAATCCTCATTAATGACAAATTCAATTTATCGATAAAATACATTTATTGCCCAGCCCTAATTTAACATACAGTTAACTATGACATTTTAATGAAGGAGGCTGAACAGTAAATATATCTGATGAGAAAATAATGGTGAGCCACTGCAGCCACGTAGTTTTATCAATATTTTGGACCACCAGCTGTTAATGAGTGTTCCCATTTACCTCAAGTCCTAATTTTGCTGGTCTTCATAACATTACAAATCTTAGAATAAATAAACCACCTACAACAAACTTTCCTTGGTCTTTAGTTTTCATTAGTTTGAGTTGAATTATTATTTGTGTATAAATGACATTATCACCTTGGTTAAAGGGGTGAAAATAATCACAGTGTAATAAAGCTTATTACATTTTATGTTTAATATTTTTACAATGAAACTATCACCCAATATCGTTTCCTCGGTTTTCTCTGAGGTGGTAGTAATATTAAATGAGGGCTCTCAAGTCTCACATTTTGAGCATGAGACAAACGCATTTTGGCTTATGAACAAGCTCCCATGCCTCACATACTGTAGCATTTCTCCAAATCATAGATCAATGCCACCCCGGAATAGTACTACAAGTCCTACAATACCCTGCGGTGGAGATAAAGCCAGAATATAACTAATTCTACGAATTTGGTAGAATCGCCGGCTAATACAGATACATTTGTTTATTTCTCCCTTCTAATATGTTGTAGGACGCTTGTTGACACTATGAGAGTACTTCAGTTTGGGGAGAAAAGCACATTTTTAGGGCAAACTTACAAGGTGAGCAGTTGCCCGACACCTATCATTAGCTGTGCTGCTTTCCCCATCACTCACATGTATGAGAGGAAAAATGAAAACAGACCCCAGGTTAAAAAAAAGCTAAATTCACCTTTAACGCACATGATGTGGGCATAAATGAGAAAAAGTATGTTGTCCTGCCACATATCAGGAGCGTAGGCTATTTGGTAGATTTGAGAGCATTAATCTTTCTCCTTTAACTGCACTGTAGATCATTAAGTGAAACTGTTAAGTTAAATAGCTGATGATCATCGGTCAAAAATCAATAGAGTAACCAGTTATCAAACGCACTTTTATTTTGAAAATATTTTCTTTTAAACTGAATGTTAATGCCAAAGCTAAGGAATAAAGAAAGGTTAAATGATGATCTAACTGCTTTTTGTAATGAATGGAAATAATTGTGATCAATAACTCGTGATATTGCTTTATATCGTTTCATATTGATCAGAGGATCCTAGATCAAATCCAATCGTAACCATATCGTAACTGAATTTGAGATATCAGTAAACATTGATTTGCTGTATCATTACATCGATATAAAATCGTATCGTGATCAAACCAGTGATTCGCACCCCTTGTAGCAGGGAATAAGGTTTTACTGGTTTGCTCTCTCGTTCCCAGTCGCGTGTGTCCATCTGATCTAAGAAGACCATGATGGGGATTGTAGTTGGTCTGTGCTCATGAATGTAGGAGAGACCTGAAGGCAGCCTGAGCCTACAGCATCCCTGGTCAGAGGATTTTGGGCTTACTGTTTCTCATGAGTGAAAACTATCTTCGCTTACATGAATTGTCTCTACTTAGACTTAAACAGTCAGACACACTACAACTACCTGGGATTGTTGTTAATGTTCATTTCCTGGTAATGACTCTATGCCGATTTCAATGTGCATTGAAACCTCCTGCTTGTACACTACGGGGAGTTCTGATGAATGTGACGTATGCATAAATTATGAAAATATGTCTACAAACGCTCAAATCTCAGTCAGACCCTAACAGTTGAGAGCCCTGTAACTTATCTTGGATTTTCTTAAATGTATAGTCAGAGTTAACAAAATAGCTTAATTTATAAGTTAGTTATTTATAAGTTAGTTTATACTTAGTGTTTATAAACACTAAGTTGGCTCTATCCCTTTCAGAGTATGCTGTGATCTTCCTTCTAACTAAAGACAGCAACAAACATGGCAACAGTCGGAAACTGAGGGCAACCTTAAAATATATAAGGAATTTTGTCTGTTCCACACAAAAACGAAGTTAGAAAACCTGAGATGGGACACGATTCTTTAATGGTCAGCTCAGTACCTAAACAATATACCTAATTTGAAGATTTGAGAATGTGCTTCCAGTTGCGTGCGCGCAGGCCCCTCGTCGCACTTAAACAGACTTCAGCCAAAATATCAAAACAATCCAATTTCTCCTACGAATGAACCACTTTGTTCCAGCTCGGACAACAAAAAGACATACAGATACTGACCTCTGCTCAAGCTGCATTTCGTTCCTGTACCTTTAGACTAGATCTGATCCGAAATCCTCTCTGCCCGTCTCCAGACAAACAAAATACAGAAAATGTCCGACGCTGTAAACGTTTTACTTTCGATTTGTAGTCTGACGTCTTTTCCACCTTTGTATGGAGCCAACGTACAGGGAGGGGAAAGGCTCAGCTATACCAGACTCAAAACGAAGAAAATATTAAATCTTAAAAAGATGAGACACAGAAAATTATAACCAAGCATATTCTGTTAGAGGTTTTAC
>JAVQJG010079150.1:0-13167 GCA_036024015.1 Craterocephalus amniculus | reverse complement strand
TTCTTTCTGTAGCTCATAAATAGTTTTATTTGTCTCCTCTACTAATATTTCAACCTCAATGGGATTGAAATTCTTTTTTCGTTTGGGTTCCTTTCTCTCCGGATCCTTGCATGACAGAGAAAACAGCGACGCAAAATCCTCATTTAAATACCGCTGTTTGCTCCGCAAATAATAACAGGAGCAATCTTAATAGATATGGCGGTAATCGTAGAAACATGACTGGAGCAAAACAGCGCAGCAAATATTGAACAACGCCGCAGTTTTGCCCAGGTCATAACTCAGTGCCTAATTGTAGAGACATGACCGGAGCAAAACTGCTCAGCAAATTGATTTGCGGAGCAGTTCTGCGCTCTTCAATAACTCAGCGCCAAAGTGTTTTCTTTTATAAACTTTGAACACTGATCATGAGCTCAAATATTATTATATGCTGCTTTATCTATTTTGGTGAATTTTGATTTGAGATATACAGAGCCGTGATATGAACATTTTGTATGAGAAGATAATAAGGTGTTGCAAAAGATTATGCTTAGCATAGCCAGCAACCACAAACAAATACAACAGGCCACGGCAGAATAACAGAACCAAATAACACACAGAAAAACTTTGATTCAGTCCTTCGTACTTCAGAGGAATCATTTAAAAAACCATCAGAAATTAAGTGGTTTTTTTAATCAAATGAACTGTGTCCAGCTAAAGGGGGGGGTGGGGGGGGGGTACATGTGGAAGATAGCAAAAAAGACAGATCTTAATGTTTCTTTCACTCTAATTCTAATTAGGCCAATGTGAGCAGAATCTCAATGACAGGATGCACTGACTTATAAATGCAGAGATAGAATAAAAAGCAAAGAGGAGGAGATACAATACCAACCTGTGTCTGCACAGCAAAGAAAAATATAGGTAAATATCAGCTTTAGCTGCAAAATGGAAGACAAACACAGCAAATGCTATTCCACATGATCAACCAGGCAAAAATATAAGTTAGAAGAGATGCTGCAGAGTGCAGCAAGAAGTGGCTCCCCACCCTGTTGAACTATTGACAGGGTGACAATCTTACCTCTTTGTGCTACTGATGCCTGTTTTTGGCATGATGGATAAGAATTACAGCTTTACAAATCTTTGGAAAGAAGCTTTTTTAAAGTTACAGTGGCAAGTAAACACTGCAAGAGCAGGGTTACGATAACACAGTATGCCTCCTTTAACATTAATGATAGCAGCATGAACAGCGGTAGTTCAGTAACCTGGTTACCACGGCAAGATCTGTCAATACTCACTGCCATGCTGTAGTAAGTATTCCCTCTACACAAAGATGCAACCTAGGAGATATGTCATGACAGTGAAGGATAAAGGTGGAGGCAATTCAATGCAAGACTAAATAAAGTCTCATTTTTACTAGGAAATTAGTGATCAAGCTTCTGAAAAAAGTGTTATTAGAAATCTTAAATAGAGACTTTACACACACTCTGCTTCCTGATCTTATAAAGTAACCCAACAATGCATCCTTGTACTCCAGACTTAAGGCAGTCATAAGACAGGTTGACAGTGTCTGCAATGTACTTGAACATGTTTGAAAATTATTACACAGTTTCTTGTGTTGGATTGCTGACCATGAAATAGTGCAATACTTTAAATATTCCTAAATGCAAAGAGCTATAAGTGTTCTAGATTAGAGTTATAACATACTCTCAAACCCAAGATAAGAAGTCCAATTGCCCTGAGTTTTTTATATACAATTTGGTATGAGGTTTTAGAAACCTGTGACCAAACATCCTCTCTGAACCAACTCTGATGTGTTTTAGGCTTAAAAGTGACAACACTAAACATGACAAAACAATCAGATGATCGCACAAATTTGAATGTGATTTATATCAACAATGTATCACCTCAGGTTTGATCAACCATATCCCCTTCATAACATTCTCCAAAAGTCCTTTTTCAAACTAAGAATGATACTACGTAAGTGATAATCAGTGCACGTTTTTTTTTACAACATTCTGACAAGAGATGATCAAAGTTGACTGAACTTTAATCAGAATCTTTTGTTACTGACAGAAAACCTTTGAATCCTTTGACACTGAAGCCTTTCTGAACTTGTTTTTAAGGTGGCTTGTCACATGACCTGTGTGTTCTTACGCATCAAGTTCGTAAATGTTGCATTCAGATGTGTTTTTTTTTACTAGTCTGTAACTATGAAAGAGCACAGAAGGAAGATCAAGATTATTCTTGTAGGTAATGTCTGACTTTGTACAGGACTTAATTTCTTCTCTCAAGTTACTTAAACATAGTTCAGTTACTTGTGCTGCTATTTAATGAATCAACACAAAGCTATATTTACAGTCCATAGAAGATTATGCCTTAACAGTTTCTCAAATGAAAGGTTAAAACTAGAAAATATGCATAATGGTGAATTATCAGATTGCAAATGCTTTGAGGTTTAAAATAAAAAGCAGCTCAAGTTTTATATTTCCACATAGATTGTGCAGCTTTGTACAATGAGTGCTTACTGAGATCTGAGGTGGCTTCATCAAATATTGAGCAGCATTTCAAGTGGAACTGTCAAACTCTGAATGGGAATTGAACACTTGAAAGTGAGACAACCCATCAACACATCTGAACCTGCAAACACTGATTTCTTCTTGACACCTGTTTCAACACTTCAGTTAAAATATACATTATTAATACCATTTATCCTTTACTTCCTGAGCCTGCAGGTGCATGCATATGAGTGTGTGTGGTGTTTATATAACAAAGAGAGAGGCTGATAAAAATATGAAGGCTGAACCCTGTGATCTGTTACAAATAAAAAAATACACATTTTTGCTCATTTGTATCTCACACAAGAAGTATCCAGCCTATTGTCAACAAAACTTACATTAATTGATAATGTCAATGAAAGCTGCAAAATAAAATGAGAGATTCTTTTGTTTTATGTAAATATTTTGTCGCAATGCTTACATATTTTAGTGTAATGGAGAAAAATAGCTGTGGAATGTCTCTGAAGGCCATATTTCAGTATCAAGTGTATGGATTTGTTTAATGCAAGCCTTACCAGCATTCTGAAATGTCTGGGAAACCCCTCTTAATTCATGGCCACTCTGATTAACCCATTTGATTTGAGTTTTTTAGAGGTTGTAATTATTTTTTTCTCCTGATTGAGGTCTTTAATAAAAGGAGTTTTACACTGAATGAAATTGAAGTTCAGAGGAGCAAGACCTTCAGAATGAAACATATTTATCTAAAGCTCATAGCATGACACCCAAATGAGCTCCCTTACTTTCAACATGTAGTTGCAAAATGGCCTGACAAAAAAAAGAATGCATTGATGTAAGTAGTAGCAGCTGCAATAATCCAGTTTAATTTGGAAAGTGGTGCAGATTCCAAAGACGCAACACATGTTTTTTAATGAGGTAGAGAATTAGGCTGTGATTCTCAGGGTCCATGTGTATGTGATGTTAATTTCAATTACACACAACATCAGTATCCACCTTAGCTCTCCTCCCTCTGTCGGCAAATCTTAGAGCTTCCACGGTATTCAGAAGTTAAACTATATTTAGAACAAGTACGTAGGTCAGCCTGTAATTATGACTGGCATGGAGAGAAAAAAAAATTTATCCTTTGAAAATGGAGAGAAAGAGTCTGCAAATTACACTTGAAATGTATTAATCTATGTTTGCATGTAGTATGTTGTTTCACACTATGCCCATTGTATTTAATATGAGGAAATGCCTTTCCTTTCAAATAGATATAAACTTCAGTGCAGCATCGGGATGGGCTAAATTTAGCAGCTTTCCCATATATGAAATTGTTACAAAACAATATAACCAAAAGGAAGGATGAATTTTAGGGGCAATATTTGTGAAAAATTCAACATACTGTATCAAATAACGATGCATTTCATCCATACATGCCGGTCTCCCATCATTTCAATGCTAGTGCTAAACATAAATATGAAGTTTTCAAATCATTATTGTTTTTAAATTGACATATTTTTGTTGTGTTTGTTAGCCGATTTTGTTTATAAAACCATATGGCAAGAGAATGGTCTTGCTCCAAAATCAGCTGCAGAGTCAAATTCTGTAAGAAACCACAAAATAACAAAACAAAACCGAAGCTTCAGCGTCACACACGTCTCAGAGTTTAAAGGGATTTCCACAGAGCAGCACCACGCTGTTTGACTTCTGTGGGTTGTGTTGTCTCCATAGCTCAGCTTGTTCAGGCTCATCCTACAGAAGTATACTAGGATAAGGACAAGCTGTGTCATAGCCATGGGTTCTTCCACATGTTCCTTAGAATCATTAGTAGTCTCTGGTGTATTAAGTCATCTTGTCCTGCTGGTAGCCACTGCCATCAATAAGTGACATTCCCATCGGGGTGTATGCTTGGTCTTAAGCAGTGGATGGTACTGATCCAATTTATATCCAAACAAACACCAGGTGCCAGGATTAGTGATTGAAATTAAGCAGCACATTGAATTCAAAAGGTATAATCAATGTTTTGTTTTTTTTACCTCTCCTGCCAGTTGACTCAGTGCTGTAAATTAACAGGGTTTTTTTTTTTGCAGCTGACTAAAATAATACGCACCAGTATTTTTATTTTTATTTTTAAGGAAAACCTAATTTCTCCTTAGTTATGAGAAGGAATCACATTTCTTCTTTTTTTTTAAGTGAGACAGTAAGATGGATTGTGATATTATTCATGGGTGCAAACTGGCCTTACTGCAGGTAATACATGTGGATGTAGAATTGATAAAAAATGCAAGACGTGGACTTTTAATTTTACACTATTGGTTGACAAGGTGAATTTATGGGCCATTTAGACAGAGCCAAAAGAAAGCGGTGTGGAAGTTTCTTGAGGTCAAAACCTCAATCTTCATATCAGCAACAAATGAACCTATTAGCAGTGAAAGTTGTTGGAGAAAGCATGTTTGGATGGCTCAACATGAGGGCTTTGCAGTGGCATAAAATGACTCAGCTCACTAATCTTCGGCGTAATGCCATTATCAGTGACACTGTTTCTGCTGTGGCGCATCACAGTCATTTTGTGTCACATTTTACGAATGGTTGTGTAGAAAGTTGCATGCTTACAATGAGGAAAACAAAATTAATCTAACAAGCTTTTACTTGCTCCACATGCTTTGTCTCCAGCTGAATGACAATAACGAGGCATTCTCCTTCCATACAAGTTCTACTGTGAATAAATGAATATGTGAGCACATTGCAAAAGAAAGGCAAATGGAGGAATGAATTCAATGAAATGAAAAGCCTGCATTGCCAGATAAGCCATAGCAGCTTCACGGCTATGAAATATGACAGCATTTGCTGAGCCGGATGAATTTGGTGGCTCGGTCTACATGTGACAATCTGCCCATTCAGTGTCCAGTGCGTTAGGCATGTAGGTAGAGCCAAAGTCTCTTGCATCATTAATTCAGCATCTCCCTGGCATAGTGTCTTGGCTGGTCTCTCCACATATGGGCATTCGGGATGCCAGGAGAAACGGAGGTCAAAGAGCAACAGACAGAAAAACTTCGCATTTACACAGATTAATTAGGTATCAAATGTCTAAATAACATAGCCTTGAGTATTTGATTAATACAATCTGGTTTTGGTTGTGGTAGTGCCTATGCGTGTCTCCTCTCAGCTACAGTTGGTAAGATCAAAGAGGACATTCAGCTAGACCCTCAGCAATGGATCAGAGCCAGCAGCGGCCCAGGGGGTGGGAAGCTGAACGTCCAGCAAGGCCACTCAGCTATCTGGATAGCTAAAACAAGCACAGTGCCAGGCATGGACTAACAAAGAGCTTGGACCTGCAGGGGGGGCCTGTTTGATAGGGAGGTGATAAAAATGGATGGTCACCATGCCAACTGCCTCAGAGTCAAAGGCAAATGATGGTAGGTAAACCATACACACACAAAAAAGACAGACAGACAGAAAAAAAAGCTAGATAGTTAGAGAAAAAGCAGTGCTGAGTTGCACTTAATGGTGGGTGGAATAGACGAGTCCTTGACCAGATAACATTTTCCGTACAGCTAAGCTGACTGAAATATTTTCCTTCATATATTTAATTTCCTCTGGTAACAATCCTCGTCTTTTTATGAAACAATCAGCGAAGAATTAATAGATATATACAATTCTTATCTTTAAAACAAGTCTCTATATGTCTCAGAAGACGCTTTAATTTAGTGTTCTTCACTTATATCTACACCAAAGTTACATGTGAAAAACAATCAAATCAGAGTTTTGGATAAGGACTAAAAATTATCGCAGTTATGAATAACATGCATGTTCCTCACACATTGCCACTAAGTCACATAGTGCTAAAGACAATGGGTACCTTTGGCTGATAAACAGATAAATGACACCCAATGGTAGAAATACGAGATATTCTAAGATTTCATGAAGGCTAGAATTGTGTCTGATCTTCACCACAAAGCAAAGAAAAATGTGGTTTGATCTGATCAATCAGACTTATTATGCATACTGGATAAAACCTGTTAAGGTATGTGTTGTTAATTAGAGTTAGAAATGATGGATTATGGGAAGAAAGAAAACCCTCACAGACCATGCAGGCAATGTCTGCTGGGAAATTTCTGGGTCCTGGAAATCATTTGGAAGTTACGATGACACATTCCACAAATTGTTGTAAACCACTTAGTCTCTCTTCATCTCAGCAGAATTCCCAGATGGGGGTTGCCTTTTTTAGCGGGACAATGTGGCCAGCCACAGCTGATAAACTGAGTCATTTGAGGAATATAACAAAAGGGGGTTGAAGGTGTTGATCTGGAAAAACAAGCTCAATCCATAGTGTCCAGATTTTACTAAGTTATCCTGTCTTCTTCGTAAACTCCCCTCTGGAAGAGTTGTCAGGACAGTATAGCGGAAACAACTCAAAAGTTTCTTCTTGTTTATTCAGATCAAACACACGTTGATATCCACTATCAGTTAATCCGCCTGCTGCGGTTACATTCCTCATGGGTTTTACAGTGTGGTGACAGTAACAGAAGAGTAGCAGTAATAGTAGGTTGTAAACCTGTAACGTGAACATAAACATAGACTCAGATCTAAATACTGAACTTTTACATCTTAATACACCATTATCCTCATGGGCTTTTAACAGTCGTTACTCACAGACAAGGCGTACCAGTCCTGACAACAACAATGCGCACACATGAACTACATTTATACAGCAGCTACGCCGTGACAGTAAATGAAGGTAAATGAGTGTCATCCCTCTGCAGCAACAGCGCATGCTCCTCAAACACAATGTTATGGAAATAATTATACTATTTATCTGAAATAACAAAATAAAAATAATAACTGCTGGACAGATCTATAATATTAAGAATAGGGAAAATCTGTCATCCTCTCAGAGCCTGATAAATATCTCCTGGAAAGTTCCCCAGGAGAACTTTCCAGTTCCCAGTTTCCCCCACAAGGAAAATGTTAAACCCAAAGTACACAGTATGGGAACTTCTGATTGAAATGGATTTTTTTTCTATAACTGTGTGAGCAAAAATGACTCAATCAAAGACTCTTTTCAAAAGAGAACTATAGAGAGGTACAAACTACACTGGACATGAGCAGGCAAGAAGTCACATTAAAATGTAGTTCAGCAAATACTCGTTATTTTTACACTTGTACAGTCAAAGACAAAGGAAAAAGTCTGCATTATATGAGGGTAACACATCAGATTAGTGGACTGAAAAGAAAAAAAGGAGTGAATTAGAGTGTACTCCATCTTGGGCTCTCTGTTCCTTCCTCTGAAGTGTTTCCAGAATGATGGAAAAGTACAAAAAGAAGGTATTTAAGCATGACAGTCCCAGTGGAATTAGTTAAAGCAAACAAATACTGCTGAGAGAATCCTTTCTGCTCAGTCAAACAGCTTTAGCTGCTTTTGCAACTGACCTTGAATATATTTATGAATGTATGAACCCATGGAGATGATCTGGAAATATTTACATTTAGATACTCTTGGTTTTATCTCACAACCGATTTCTCCAATTTCATGTAATTTGTTTTTATTCCTTGAGTGTCAGCTCTGCTGAGGGAAGCCATAATTATCTGAACCCAACTTGTGCAATAAGATTACAGATAAGAGAAATTCTTAAATGATCCTGTTAAATTATTTCACGCATAACAGGGATTAATTATTGTATAATACAACTATTATATAAATGTATATAGGATATGACACTATTTATATATCTTATTGCATTAATAAAAAATAATAAAAAGTTGTATTTAATGCCATTTTGTAGTAACATTTTAACATTTATTAAGTGTTAACAATATGCAAAGCTGAGTTGTTTTGTCCATATTCCATTAGACATCACTTTGTTGTTTTTAATGTTACCTGAAATCAAAACAAGATTTCCTATATTGGTTTACATATAATTAATCTCATGTTATAATGCTTCACCTATATGCATGGTTAATGGGCATGATGGGTCTCTGACAGATTTTTTTTTCCTGGCTTTTTGGTGGCTGAAAATACAGATTTTGCTCTCTTTTTAAGCCCTTCTTTAGCTCTAACTATTTGCAGGAATGTGATGATCCAAATGTTCAATGACTATGGCACAATTCAGCAGCTATGTATAAAAATCAAAGGTTAATTTGTAACCCTCACCTCCCACTTCAAGGTAATTTTGCATTTAATTCCAAGCCACTGATGTGCTCCATTTCCCTGATACTCTATCTGCTCTTCCTGCCATTTTTAAACATTCATTTACTCAGAGAGCTGATTGAGCATGCTTACTCCTCTGTGTACATGCTGCTAAGCAGTTATAGAGCTACACATATTTACACCTGGGATCTGCAGGGTGTGACAACAGGCCTCTGCTAGTAATTACAGTGCCACTTTGAAGCAATTGTTGGTTCAGTTCTTTGCTCTGAAGATCATTAACAGTGACTTCTATAGAAAAGAGCAGCGTATTTGATTATTTCTTGCCTTTTTCAGTTTGGAGGGGCATTACTTCCCTTTAACAAAAAGACCAGCTCTAGTTGTTTGGCCATAACATGAATCAATCACATAACTAGCAATATGAAACTTGTGGTTAATCTCGTAAAATATTTTCTCATTATTTTCTCTTCATTAAATTTTATTAATCTCCAGTGATCTAAGATGTGGAAGAGTTCATTATGTATCACGAGAATTCATCATCGCCTCAATCATGAAGCCAAAACTCTTAAAAGTATTAAAGACCTTAAATACAACCTGTCTTCCATTTCTGTTCTTACTATTCTCATTCCTATTTTCTGATGGCCTCTCGCTGTTCTTTACTTTTTGCTCTGCATCATATGACATTGTGAATTCTAAATCATCCCTCAGGCTACCAGTCACTATTTTAACCTTTGCACACTGTCCAAGCAAAGATCCAACATAAAAATCTTATGGTGGAACTGTGAAAGGCCATGAGTAGTCTACAAAAAGTCTTAAATTCTACGCCTTTTGTGTTACATTTTCAAAAGTCCATTACAGAAGAAGGCCTTGAAGGCTTTCCTTGAAGCTCCAGGGGGACAACGTTAAATTTTCAAGATCTTCCCAACTCGCTGACCACATTCTCTACCAAAGTTTCTGTGAAGCCATGAAAAGATAGACCCTCTCAGCCTGAATCTTTTATGACTGTAAATTTGCACTTTAGTGGATAAATATTAATGGTTTGTTGGAGTTCAACAAAAAGGAATAACATACTTTCTTTTGATTTGGAGTAATATATACTTTTTTGTGTATTAAAAACATCAAAAAGTCAAATTATCGCTCATTCAGTGAACAGATGCTTCTTTGTCATCTTGTCCCATTCCTGTGTTTTTATACAATAAGAGGTTGCAAAAATACGCTATATATTATATTAACTTGTAATTATACCATGGTCAGTGATGTGCTAATGCAAACTGGTGTGCATTATGGTTAGGGTTAGGATTATATAACTCTGCAAAGGGCGTCACCATAGCAACTCCTTAATCAACTGGTTCAGATCAGCTGGGTTTTCAAAGGTGAATGATTGAAACGCGTTGCAGCATGGAATGTTTGTTTAGCAAGAAAAGTACAATCAAGGCAAACATCAAATAAATGCATTGAGCAAGTTTGTTAAAGAATAAATAAATCATCCGTTATACTGTGAGGGACCACGGTTTAAACAACTCGGACCTGTGCATCATGCAATTTTAATGCAGAGGAACCGCTGTGGTGTTCTAGACTCTGCATTGTGCATCAAAAGCGTATATGCACGGTCATCGTCCTTTAATCTTTAAATATAATGTATGTTGCAGTTCATAGAATCTTTTCCAATGGAAATGCTGTGATTTTGATGTAGAGACATGCAAAAAAAAAAATTATCCTGCATATGCTTTCAACATGACAGCTGCTTTTATTCACAAAGCACTGTGGTACAGTTTATAATGTCTTTTTTTATGACAATAGTAGTCTGTGATACATTCTGGTAAAAAAAAATATTGAGATAGTCTGACAGCAACTATTCTCTTTAAACGTTAAAATATAAAGTTGATTGGTGTTAATGGTGGCATAGTGCAAATAAAGATCTATATCGACTACAGATGTGTCACAAGGTGTGTCACTCATGACTATGTAATATTTCTCATAAACTCACACAACTAGAAAGATTTCTGTTTTGGTTGTTCTATATTAATCTATCATTCACATGGTACAAATTCGGCCCTTAAAATTTGAGGATTTTTCACACGGCTCATTTATGAAGATAATTTTACCATTTTTCAAAACAACTTTCTAACTGGTCAAAAAACATGCTAATACTTAGAAAGATTTGGGTTTAGTTTGCATTCATTCTGAAGTCAAGACCTGGGGGTTCTAACAGGCTCATAATGTAGAACAGTTCAGTTAAATACCAAGTACCAAGACCATTATGTCACTAAAGAAAGTAAAAAAAGAAAAAAAATATTCAGAAATCGATTTTTATTTTAAAAGGCTCTGCAGTGGTCATGGGATATAATTGGCTTGCCTCAGATTGACAGTGATGGGACTACAACATGGGTTCACAGAGTAATCTTGGCTGAGGATGCTGCACTCAGAGCTCCATCTAAATAGTAATACCTTCCCATCATGCTGCTGCTACCCACCCTGACATATGCAAAATGAGAACTGAGCAAAAGAAACATGTTGAAAATAAATAAAATGCACTGGCTCATTTCTTAATGTTCAAAGTGACTAATTGCTCATTTGTGAAAGTGAATAGTAACAGATTACTCAAAATCATTATACTGTAAAGCAATACAATCAACCCTGGTCATTATCCATGGTTGTAAACTGTGATAATATAACGTATCACTTGGTTGTTGCTCTCTGTAGGGCAGCTCTCACAAATAGAAAAATATGCAAGTTCTAACCAGGAAATTTACTCTTAACAGTTATGAGTAAAACAAAAGAGGTAAGACGAGGTAAACGCTTGTGAGAACAAAGTGGAAAAGTGAAAGGATTGTGTGAAATGTTCCACAGAATGAGTTTCAAACTCACAATGTTGCTTAGAAACATAAGCCATTATTCCATCTTTTTGGGCAACTCAACAGTTTTAATAGGAGGAACATAAGGACAATACGTGGAAATGATAAATGTATTTATTGAGAACGTATGCTATGTCTCTACGGGGCACAGAGTACAGGAAATTTATTAAATGTACATTTTGATTCTATTCTAAAATTAACATTTGACTCAGCATTAGAACATGTTCTCCCATGAAATCAGGTTGTTTGTGCTCAAAGCTTGTCCTTTCGAAGGTAGTGGTAGTTATTTGGATATAACACCTTGACTCTGCTAGCCCTTAAAGTAAGTATGCTTCCACTGTCAATGTAAAATAATTTAATCTGTTTCAATAAACTGTTTAACTTTGCTGTACAACAATGAAAAACACTGAGAAGATTTCTGTGTTTATGATTTAATTGCATTACAATCAAAGGAAATACTGATTTTAATCTCTCTTATTCTTAGCATAAAACCCTGCCCCCCCACACACTCGTGCTGCAATAACAACTTGTAAAACAATAACAGGGTAACTAGCCTCCAGTATGAGGAAGAAGAAACAAGTTTGAGCCAGCAGCCCCTGAGGCACAAAGCGTGTGTCTTCTGAATGGGTCTTAACAACCAAACAGCACCGGTTTACCCTCTGGATCGTTCTCTGTGCACATCTCAGTGTGTGTAGTATTTACACTATAGTGGCACACTACTGTTCATCTTCATCCCTGTTTTTCAGGAGCATTAAAGTTTCTTTCAAATATCTGTATCAATTATTCAATGGACTGTGATTATTGTTTGGGAAAAAGAGATGGACTTCTATCTTTTTAATGACGATAAGATTGGACAGGGAGTGTGAAAGATTTCTTAGTGTTTGTATTCTATTCATTCATACCTTTCTGGTAAAACAGAAAAATCCATCCTCTGTTGCTCTCACTGTGAGATAGGACCAATTTATGATGCATTTCTAACAAAATGCACTATTTTTTTTTAACTCTTTGCCTTTTTGACAGTTTCAGCTTGCTTCATCATCTTTGTCAGTTGGAGAATTCCCAAAATAACTTAAATCCCCTTCTTTAGCAAAGCCTCACAACAACATCAGATGATCCTTTTCTTACCTGACATGCAGGACTCATCTAAAACAGTTTTTTACATTATCATGATCAGCATTTTCATAATTACCTCAGCCAAGTCGATGTTCTAGTTACTCTAACACAGTGCTTAATTTGTAAAGTGGGAGGTGCCGGATCGCAGAGTGGGGGCGGATCCGGCAAGTTAAAAGTGATGAACTAGGTTCATCACTTTTAACAACCACCTGCAGCGTCTGACCAAGCAACAATGGATTTCCCTGCAGGCTGCGGAGCGAGCGCAGGCAATTATTCAGAAATATAAAGATTTTAAAACCATTATGAGGCCAGAAACAACACTGTTGCTTCAGCTTTCAGACTTTATAAATGTAAAAATTGATCAGATTAGGCCTCATTATTATTTAATCGGACAGTGTAAACATACAGCACCCTAATCACTTTATGACAGATGTTTCGCACAGCTTCCTCCCTCCTGTTACTTCTGTTTGACTGTTACCGACATAATTAAAGTTAGATTGTTAGATTTTTAGAGTGATCCGGATAATTATTCAAGGATTAAAAAAATATAGGCTATATTCTGGGGAGATCGGGGTAGTTTTACCTT
>JAVQJG010079137.1:0-12357 GCA_036024015.1 Craterocephalus amniculus | reverse complement strand
AAACCGAAAAAAGTTTCAGCACAAACCAGCACTAACTTAGCACAAACGATTGAGACCATTTTTGTTCAATGTGTACAATGTGTGTGTGTGTGGGGAGGGTGACGTCATCGCCTGATAATGAACTTGTTATAACTCAAAAACTAAAGCAGCACAAACGAAAAAAGTTTCTGCACAAACCAGCACTAACGTAGCAGAAGCGATTGAGACCATTTTTGTTCAATTTGGACAATGTTGGGGGCGCTGAGTGATGTCATCGCCTGACAATAAATTATCAAGATATTAAGATATTATTTATATCTTAAAAACTAAAGCAGCACAAACGATATTTTTTTCTGCACAAACCAGCACTAACGTAGCACTAACGATTGAGACCATTTTTACTAAGTTTTGCGTGGGGTGGGGGGCCAACTTCACGCAGGTCAATGCATCCAGCGTCATGCCGCGGCAGCGCTCCTCGTGCATCGCAGGCACGCGCATCCAGGAAGTAAACAGGTTTTTAAAGTAAATGGTTTGGACTCTAGAAATATACTAAATGATGCCGTTGCAAGTAAATTATGGACGCTACCCACACAGGACGCACAGACTGCATTGGACGAGCAGTATGGAGGAATATTGACAAGTTTTTGTGGACTTTTTTCACCGGGCACTATTTAGCATCGTTTAAGCCGAGGAAAGCCAAACCGTAAACCTCCCGATATCTCCGGCTACATGATGAATATCAAGAAAGTGTTCCAACATGTCATCACCATGAGGGTGAGGAAACAAATGAAGGCACATCATTCTGATGGCGGAGTATCCCTTGAAAGCAGAAGTCCGCTTTTTTTTTACCTGGGTCTGTCTTCATCTTTCCTCGCATGTGAGTGATGGTGAAAGGAGCTTTTAAGATCGCTCCAGTATTTAGCCGGGCAGGCACCTAGCAGCACAGCTAATGATAATAGAGCCCGCTAGACCACGTGATAAACACGCAAGGCATCATGGGAATGGAAGGAATTCCGTAAAATAAATCCATGGGTAAAATCAGCAGTAATCCATTTTACTGACGAGCGAATTAACGGAAAAAAGACAAAAAATAGAGCAGCTCAACAATAATATGGCGGGTCCATCCCACGACAAGCTGAAGGTAAAGGCAAAGGCGTTTACCTTATAGAGTTATAGGGATCCATATGAGCACAACAAATGGACAGCCGATGTACACGTTTCTGCCCAATTTTTTGAATGTGAGTGCCTACATTCACAAAGTCTACAGTAACTTCAGGTTTGTAGCAGGGACATGTACAGTTCACTGATGGATGGGTGCACGAGCTGGAGATAGCAAAAGTCGACCAGAAAACCGTCGGACACATAATGGTAATATTTCAAGCCAATCTCCACACACTTGTCTGCATGCCCTCACAAAACAACGCTCTAAGCAAGGAGAACACAGTATTCACAACATAAATTTAAAAATAGGGAATATTTTCATTAGTTTAAGTACTTTCACAAACTTTACATTTCAGTGAAACCCTGCTTCTGCTGTCTGCAGCAGACACATTGGTCAAGTGTTTTTTTCTTTTCATGATCTTATTTAATCCAAAAGCTCAGTTCTTTCTATTGTAATGAAATTCAATGAAATTTTCACGCTTGCATTGCTCAGGGTTAAAGTCTCCAAATACATCTGCAGAGAATTGCTCATGTAAACTCTCACTTCTCAAATCTCCTTGATGTTGTTTTTATCTCGTGATCATTCTCAACAACGAAGTCGAGGGAATCAGAAAGATTCCAACACAAGGCAACATCTTAATTCTAATTTTCTTTTATAAATTAAATAAAGACACATTTCCAACATTGCATTTTCCACCTGGGATGATATGATTTTCTCCCTTCTAATTTCATTTTTTGGTCAATTACAAGATTGTGGCTTAGTGGGAGCAGCAGACATATCCAACTCAGTAACATCTAGCCGGCTTCACAGGATGATCAGCGTGGGTTGGAGGTGATGACCCAGATCTGCTTTTTGTTCACACTTGTTGCCATTATTATATAAGTTCAACACGGGACGAGGAAAATGGGAATTATCCAGTTTAAAATCCTTTCCACACCGACAAAACACCAAAACCTAGGCAAAATATACAATTATAAAAAGGAAGAAATAAGCAAAAGAAAATGACCATTCAGAGCATCACAGCACAAGATGCAAAAAGAAAAAAGTAACTCCCATTCAGTCGCTCCTTGACATATACAGTTGCAAATTAACAGTTGTTGACTATATATTGTTATGAGCTTCTAGTCATGTATTGAACAATAGCACAACAGTCTTCATTTCAATTGCATATTATTTCAATGATTCAATATTTGTAAGATATCTGTCTCTTTCTAAGTCATATTCCTGCTTTATGAAAAATGTTATATAAAACATATTTCCAAACATTTTACATGAATATGTTTCATCATTCATGAGAGGAAATTCATTGGTAAACTTTTAAACTGAAAGTGAAACAAAAGGACAGCATATAAAAGACTCTGTGCCATCACGGCAGAGACATCCTGTGCCGAGCCACAGAACTAACGGTAAGTAAAACTGTTTGAGATTGTGACTCTCTTTTAATTATTTTGCTGATGCAATGAAGAAATTCAGATGATGAAACTATGAACAAGAAAAAAAGTAGCAAGTGTAGTAAGTTGATTTTTAGGTCAGTTTTTTAAAATCTTAAATATTAGTGTAATGTAATCTTCATCCATATATCTATTTATTTTACGTATTTCACTTTCAGCATTTTTAAAGGATCTTCTGAGAATTTTCATTTGGCAGGTTTTCCAGTTTCATCATTTCGTAGTTGTTACGCCACCCTCCATCTCATGTGCTGTAATGTTTCAGCCAATAAGGCAACATAACTATTGCTTTGATGTACAGTATATTGTTAGTGTACTCCTCCTGTCAGGCCTGCTGGTGTCATTGCGTATGTTAAGGTCTGGTCAGGAACCTGGCCCTCCTAAAGGGTTCATGTCAAAAAGACCTGGCTTTTGCTCAAATACAAAGTCAATGTGCTCTCTCTGCATCAGCATCTCCACCACATCCTGCAGTCAGTGTTCAGTGTACAGGCTATCTTTAGAAACAAGGAAGTTCAGCCTGTCACTAGTGACACAAACACTTTGGTTTTTTGGTCTGTACAGTGGATCAGAATAGTTTCAACTTTAGAACCTTACAATCATGAATAAAAGTAGCTAACACATTTCAGATACAATTAAATGTTAGCTCAAGTTCACACTCCACAACACCATACATGGACACTAAAATGATTGTGCTTTTTCCACATGCAGATATGGGAGGACGATTATGTAAGTGTTTACTTATTACTTTTTAAGATGTTGTATGTTTCCGTCTTTACATTTTCTTTAATATAGTATGATTTTTTAAGAAATAGTTTTAATGATTATGGTATTTATTTTTAGCACGACCATGGAGGGATTTGCCACAGTGAGTATGACAAGCATAATCTCAGGGTGGTGTCTTAATTTTTTCTTCTTGGATTTACTCCAGAACACAGAGTTGACATGGGAAAGTAGTGTGTTAGCTGAACATATATTATAATGACTTCAAATATTTCAATCTCTTTTTCTTTGCTGTCATTATCCTCAATCAACAGGACAGATCAGGAAATTCTCGATTTTGTGAAATCTTATCAACCTCAAAATAAGAGTGCCAGCCATCTGAGAATCTTGCTTCATGGACCGGTTGGTGCTGGAAAATCAAGTTTCATTAACTCAGTTGAAAGTGCTATACTGGGCAGAATTTGTGGTCGGGCTATAACGGATGGAATTTCAGGAGGCACCTTCACTAAAACGGTACAAACATTTGTTCATTTCCAGTGAAAAATACAGCAAATATCTTTAATTTGCACCATGAATGAGAATAATCCACCCAGACAGGCTAATTTACCCACTTTCCCACCAAAAGCCATCTTGCAGTTTTATTTGAAGAGTCCACAATTATATCTGTCATTGCAAGTAATCTTGATGTCAATAACTTCTCCTGCAGTACAAAACATTTCAGATCCCAGAGGAAGCTAACAGTGCAACATATTGCAGTTTTGTCTTCAATGACATGATGGGGTTGGAGCCACAGAAATGGGGTATCAATGTGGAAGATCTCAAACTTGCTCTGAAGGGACACATAGCAGAAGGTTATGAGGTCTGAACTTTCCTTACAATTAACACATATCTGAAAATAAACGTGGATTTAATGGAATTTTTAATCAAAATACTTTGCTAACATTAAAAGTGCTTTTCAACCAGCCTTGGTGGTGGTATAATATTTTGAATTATTTTTTAGTTCAAGCCTGGTCGCCCTTTGACAGAGAAGGATCATGGCTACAAAACATCTCCTTCTCTGGATGACAAAGTCCATGTTCTGGTTTGTGTTGTTCCCACGGCTTCTGCAAGTTTAATGACTGATGAAGTAGTTAAGAAGATGAGAGATGTCAGACTGGCAGCCAGCAGACTGGGTAGGAAAAAATATCAAAATAGTTTATGTCCATCACACAGCATTCTTTCAATTAATATGTGTCACAGTGTCTCTGCCTCTGTTTTAACAGGGATTCCCCAAATGGCCATTCTCACCAAAGTTGATGAGGCCTGTCCTGAGGTAAAAAAGGATATCAGGAATATTTACAAGAGCAAGCGCCTGAAGGAACAGGTTTTTTTTTTCTTTTTCTCTTTCAATTCTATTCATATTTTGTGAAAGCTTTTAATAAGACCTTATTCCAGTGCTTTTGTTTAATCTCTTAGAATTTTCTTAATATAGTTAGATATTAGTATGAATCTTTATACATCATTAGTCAATCCATTTTGTGTCTTCTGGGTTTTTTTTCACTGCCCCCTCATTCCAAAGTATGTAACAAGCTTGCTCCATCTTGCATTATTATCTGGATTGCACCAACATATTGCATCAATTGATCTCCGATTCAGAAGTCTTTCATGCACAAGATTGCATCTGCTTTTTTGTGCCAATTGTAAAACTTTGGTTAGTGATTCTTGGTTTGCATCCAATCCAAATGCACCGTATGATCATATAGTATTGGACCGAAGAGGATATCAAGAAGAGTAATCAGGCAAATGTGACTGTGCCTGCACAAAAAACAGGGCAACAACGAGACCTGGGCGATCTACCCTGGAACAGAAGACCACGCCATGGCCAAAATTATGACAATTACATGTGCATTACTGCCACCAAGTGGTTTGCAGTGTTGACCAGAATGTTACCAAGAGCCCGAGTTGTCAAAACCTTCCTATGCTACATTTTTGCAATCCCAATTATTCCCTCTGTCATGTTGCAGTGCCTTCAAACTGTTTTAACTCAACAGATAATGGCCAGAATCATAGTTTTAAAAAACAAACAAAAGATGAACAAATAAGAAAACCAAGATTTCATGATAGATGTCATCATCTTACATTTTCTACCCAGACCACGTTATATTGTCGATCTGGTGATCCAGAAGGTTAAAGAATTAAGGGTACTTGGTAGGCTTTTTGGCCTTTTAGGAGTTTTCATCAGGTAACTGACCATACTTGGTAGAGGCCTGCACTCTCTGAACGCTTGTAGTTTATCATGTGTTTTTGAATTTCAAAACATAAAAGTTTATTTTGGTATTTCAACAATCTGGGAAAAAACTCCCAGTATTGTAATCTAATGGATTGGAGGATTATTTTATATGAAAGCTAGAATGAAAAACTCACCAGTAGAGAGAGCAACACAAAGAAAACTGTTAGATCTTTACTTGTCATTTATAGGGTAAAATCTTTTTTAATTTCAATAATTTTGTTCATTTATAATAATGCCTTAAGTCTCAATACTGAGCAGCTCCCTCTTCAACATTAATATAAAGCAGTAAGACAGGCATTGACTTAACTTCATTTCATTTGAAATTTTAGGTTAACAAATTCCACCAGCTACTGGGTATTCCACTGAACTGCATCTTTCTTGTGAAGAACTACAATGCAGAAGATAACACCAGTACTGAAATGAATGTTCAGATCCTGCATCCAGTGAAACAGATGCTCATCTTTGGAAATGACTTCCTCAACCAAATAAATCCTGTTGAATGATTAAAGCATGAAAATGTGGAAATGTTACAGTGCAGTACTTCATAACATATTTTGTTGTGAAAGTCTATCATGCACTCTGCTGTAATAAATTCTCGATAAAAAAGTTTACTTGTTCTGATTTACTATTTAAATCGTACATTTTATACATTTTTCTATAACACCTGTAAGTATACCTGCCTGTTCCTTTTGCTTCATGTGGAATTTCAATAAAATTCATAACTGTCTCATTCATTTTGCCATCTTTCATGAAAATAACTTAATTGATCATCCAGACAAGTGGGAATAATTCTGCATATCATATAACAAATATTCTTCTACAAGTATGTACAAGACCGCTACAAATAAAACCTGAAAAGTGTGGTGTGCATTTGGATCCATCACCTACTGTATATAGAAATCCAGTCCAGCCAGTTTCCTTTAGGTGCTGCATTATTAGATGCAACCTGAAAACTAAAAGAACACACCAAATGGGTGAGGGATAGAGTTGGGAAGCAAATAAGCAAAACAAATGCTTTTTTTTTGCTTATTGGCAAAACAAGAAAGAGGAAAGAAAAAAACTTTAAACATTCAATGAAGCACAGTCCATCATTCAAAAATGGAAAAAGTGAGATACAGCCCAAATGCAGACCTAGCAAGCCAGCGCCCTCCAACCACAAGGCAAGGCAAGTTTATTTGTATAGCACATTTCATGTACATGACAATTCAAGGTGCTTTACATCCGAACATTAGAAACATTAGAGCAAGGTGCAGAAAGCAATACAAAGAATTAAAAAAAAATTTAAAATCACAAAATAAGAAAGTTAAAGAAAGAAAGAAACCATCAGAAAGAAAAAAAAAATAGGTCCCTTATCATAAAAGGCTGCAAATGTGAGCTGAAAAGTTTTTAACCCTGATTTAAAACTGCTGAGAGTTTCAGCAAACCTGCAACTTTCTGGGAGTTTGTTCCACATGTGAGGAGCATAAAAACTGAACGCTGCCTCTCCGTGTTTAGTTCTGACTCTAAGAACTTAAAGTAGACCCGACCCTGATGACCTAAGGGATCTGAAGTTCCTGAATACAATTTGGACCTTAACCATTTGTAAACTAACAGCAGGATTTTGAAGTTGATTCTTTGATCTGAGGACTGGGGTTATATGATCCACTTTCCTGGTCTTCGTGAGAACTCGAGCAGCAGCATTTTGGACTAACTGCAGCTGTCTGATGGACTTTTTAGGGAGTTGAGTAAGTACAGCATTACAGTAGTACAGTCTACTAGTACAGTCTCAGTGCTGTGATGTGGCTGGAAACCCGATTGGAAGATTGACAAAACGGTTATTTAGTGATAGGAAAGTGTGTAGTTGTTGGAAAACAGCTTTTTCTATTATCTCACTAAGAAAGGGGAGGCCTATAGCTGCTCATGAGGGTTGGGTCTAAGATGTTCTTTTTCAGGGGTGGCTTCATGACGGCTCTTTTTAGGCTCTGAGGGAAGACACCAGAGAGCAGGGACATGTTTACAATGTGTAAAATATCCGAGGCCATGCATCCTGAAACAGACTTGAAAAACCCTGTTGGCAGGGTGTCAAGACAAAAAGTGGTGGTTTTAAGATGAGAAATGATCTCATCCAGGATTTTTAGGACTGACTGGGGAGAAGTTTGACATTGTGTTTATGTCTTTGAGTGGACACAGTGAGGACACATTTCCTGTCCCTGGTATGGAAGGACTGACTGACTGCCTGATTTTCTGAATTTTGCAAACGAAGAAAGAAGAAAACTCATCACAGGCCTGGTTGAAGAGAAGCTCCGGGGTTACTGACCCAGGAGGACTAGTTAACCTGTCAGCTGTAACGCACATGGGCTCAAGTATTATTACTGTTCTTAGCAATGATGTCAGAAAATAATGATTGTCTGGCATTTCTTGCTCCACATTAAAAATCCTCATCCTTTCTTTAAAGATTTCAAGTTTCAAGTTCAAGGTTCATGGTAAGTTTTGATAAACTCAAGTAATCCATAATTCAGTTGGGAGAATTCACCTATTGTAAGGTAAGAGAGTGTTCTTTGCATTTACCCATCATGAGAAATTTCGTCAAACTTTGGCAAGCAACAAAGCACAGTTTTTTAGTTGGGACAACTCCAGCTGATCATTTTTACTTAGGGGCATAACTGCTTTATATTAGCTTACTGATAGAGTTTAGGTGGTGCTTTGGATGTTTGTGCCTTTTCACCTCCATTTCTTCATGTGTTCAAAACTTTCCCCCATCTCATTCCATTTTATTATACATACCTTCATTTATGGATACTGTATCTAAGATTGGGTTTCCTTGCATGTGTGGAATGCACTGGTGCCGACATCTGGTGAACATTTCATGTCAATAGCAGCTCTGGCAGTATATTTACCAGAAAAACGGTGACACACATATAAATATTTGTTTTATACTGTATGATCTATAATAGATCATAGCTGTGAGTTCCAATTCTATATTCAACAAGTAGCTTCAGGTTGTCTATTATGAGAACACGTAAAATAATTTATACAATTGGTGTAGCCTACATTTAATATACAAATATGTATAGATTAATCTTTATTTAATTATTTCGTACTGTAGTTTTATTGCAACTTTTGATATAGTATCACTTCAAATGATCTTACGTTTGTAGCATGATGTGACGTCATCACGTGATCTCGTCAACGACTCAGCTGTTGGATGGTTGATTCATAGGCCGTTGGAAATATTTAATTAGGCCATGATTACGAAATATTTTAGTCAATATTATATTTTTGATACCAAAATTGCATTTTGACAACATAATTCTTTAAGGATCCATAAATCCTGTTTTTAGATAACGATAAAATAAAAATAATTCACCGAGCACTGTGTTTTCCTTCTGAACGGGGACATTGAGAAACACAAGCTACGGAAGAGCATTTGAATGCACCACTGGACAAGTGAGGAATAAATAGGAAGAAATCCACGTCGCCTGTCTCGCATCGTAATTGTCCACCCGTACGTTGCTCTAAATGTATCTGTTTGTTTAAAGGAAAGCCGTTTTTACATTAGGGGGTGAGGGTGTTCACGGTGGCGGGGTAACGCGGGCAAACCCACGGTGGTCCTGTTTGCTGAAAGGGAGAGGACTAAAATGGAGCTGGAAGACGGAGTTGTGTACCAGGACGACCCGGGGACATCAGCGATGATGTCTGAGCGGGTATCGGGCCTGGCCAACTCCATCTACCGCGAGTTCGAGAGGCTCATCGGCAAATACGACGAGGATGTGGTGAAGGAGCTGATGCCGCTGGTTGTGGCCGTCCTGGAGAACCTGGACTCGGTGTTCGCGGAGAACCAGGAGCACGAAGTGGAGCTGGAGCTGCTGAAAGAGGACAACGAGCAGCTCATCACCCAGTACGAGCGGGAGAAAGCGCTAAGGAAACACGCGGAGGAGGTGAGTAAGGTGGAAGTAGAGAAGAAACTAACAAATAGGAGAACAAGCATCCTTTTTAAAAGCGCAAATAAGAGCAGCGTCGGCTTCCTTCTCCCAGCATCTCTGAGCGGTTTACCAACCTCTACACGTGGCCTGCCAGCATCCATGGTGGTTACTGAGGATGTAAACAAGGCAGAAGCATCAGAGCTAACAACACTCTGATGTGAACGAATGACTGCCTTTTCTAATGGGATTATGGGTGACACAACTATTTAATCCAAACATAGAAAGACTGAGTGAGTGCATCAACAAAGACATAAACAAAACTTCCACACCCCTTAGTTACACCAATAATCTATCAGATTTCCTATTGCATCAGATGGTGGAGTCATGTCTGAGTCCTCAGAGACCCCGAGTAAAGAAACAGCAGGTGAAGTGACTCAGCGTTCTGGGAAGCCGCTGTCCCACATCTACCTGTGTCATGTACAGAGGATGGAGGTTGTTAAAAAGCATAGAGCCCTGCAAATATGACAACACAGGATGATTCAAGACACTGATGATGATGATATTCGTGCACTGAAGGCTATGTAGGGTTAACTTCTTTCCCTCAAAACAATAAACTTCCAGCTAGTCACAGTTTTCATCCTTTCACAGCGTTGCAATCCATATATGCTCCCACATTAAGTCCATAATAGTCCTTAATGGGGAAGAAGTCCAGTTCTCCAATGCAGCAATATTACATGCTCAAGGAAATGCATGTATTCTGGGAGCTGATGCTGATACAAGTGAACTAGTGTTTTTTATATCATTACATGTTTAAAAAGGGATAATAATGGCTGTATTAGTTAATTTTCCAGAGATGTTGGATTGAATTGAATAGCACTGTTTTGATCCCCAAAAGGACTATTTTATTGTTAGAGTATAGATTAAGTAGAAAAATAAGAATCACAGAGAATCATATATTTTATAAATCTTTATTAATAAAGACAAAAAGTTGAGAAAGGGAGAGGTAAAAGTTAGAAAGAATCTATAAAGGGAAGATGATAAAGAAACACCTGCCTCATTCATAAATTGGGCTGAAGTAGAGTATTGACTTGGTTGTTTGACACTGTGCATCCTGGATTTCACCAAGAAAGAGCATCTCTGCAGATCCGAAAGCATTGTGTGCAAAGAAGTTGGAGCTACTCTAGCGGTCTACCTCCCATGCCACATCATTTGCATTATGTTTTGCAAATCAGGATTGAATGTTGAGCAGCCTCTGGAAGCAGTGAGTGGTTTGAAGTAACATTTGTAAAAATGTGGTTAATTATCATATAATTGCTGACAGATCCAGCATGTGTCTCAAAAACAATCTCCATCTCAGCCCAAGGGTGCAGAAGGTTTGACTCTGTTGTGTACTGAAAAACTTCAGTGTTGTACTGTGAAACAGCAGCATGTTTAGAGACTACTGTCATGATATGAAATGTTATAACCTTCCTGCTCTTTGACACAAGTCATAAGGATTGTGAATCATTGGACAGAACTATGGGTTATAATTTAAGGAGTGTTTTAGTTTAGTACTGTGTATCCAAAATGTTATGGAGTTTAAGAAAGAAAACAATGGAAATTGATACATTTTTCTTTAGTTTTTGGTTTAAACTTTTATAAGCAAGTTGAGATCCAGTTAGAGTTTGACTTGGCCTTTTGATTTGACAACTGTGCCATTATACATGTTTGGTAGGGGGGATGAGTTACTGACCAAACTGTTTGCTTGCTCGTGAGAAAACATTCAAGACTTATACCAGCTTTCTTGTTTTCTCCTTGAAAGATTAAATGCTATTGTTATTATTCATTGCACTGCTTTAAGTTGAGCGGCGATTTTTTCAGATGATGCTGCTGTTATGAAATCAGGATTTTATTAAGGCAAATCAACTATCTCGATTTGTTTTTAATCCACTGTGAATCGATGTATACTCTAAATAAGCTGTTTTTACTCATTATATCCAATGTTTTTAACCATTTAACAGAAGGAAGAGAAAATATGTGAATTAACAGCGTTATTGGGAATTTGGCTAAATGTACATATTACACATTTTTATAAGAACTAAGTGTAGCATTGGAGTGTGTTTGGAGCACATGCACCTATTAGTGTACAGTTGAGCGCATCCATGCAGGAGTTGCCGTCTACATTATTTTGTTGTGTCAGACCAGTTTTAAGGATCTTTTTTGGGAAGATTTTTGTGGGATTTAGACTTTTACATGCATTTTAAAAGTCCGTCTTTAGTCTTCCTAATCTAACTGTTCTGTTTATTGTGATGCAGAAATGCTCAGCGGACGCTACATTTTCTGTAATTAAATGTCTGTGGAAGACTTGTGCTCTCATGTTCATCTCCACACCCTTGGGTTATGCTATGTTATTAGGAAAAGAAACCTCAGATGAACATTAACACAGACCTTTTACAGGTGTGTGTGTGCATCATGTGTTTTTTACAGGGGTAATTCCCAAAGTGTTGCGTGTGGTTTGTGTTTATGAATGTGTGGCGACTGATGTGATGTGACTCGGGCCGTCTGCTGCAGCTTCGTCCTCGGACCCGGGGCATTGCCCCGGCAGGGAAGTGGACCCACTGTGCCGTGACCCTCCACACACTCAAAGCACAGTGACAGCAAAGGCAAATGCTAATAAATATGCTAACTGACATCCCAGCTGTATATCATGCTGCTACAGCAGCACATAAAAAATATACCGTACCGTACCGTCCTCTTCCGCTTATCCAGGGTCGGGTTGCGGGGGCAGCAGCCTAAGCAGGGAAGCCCAGACTTCCCTCTCCACGGCCACATCAGCCAACTCATCCGGGGGGATCCCGAGGCGCTCCCAGGCCAGCCGAGAGATATAATCCCTCCACC
>JAVQJG010079129.1:0-44079 GCA_036024015.1 Craterocephalus amniculus | reverse complement strand
TGGCAAAAAAAAGATTATCCATTTCCCTTCTTTGCCCACAGCGTGTGTGTATGTGCAACTTACAGTAGCGGTGAAAAAATGCTAACCATTCATCCAACGTGTCTGGGTCAGGTTCACTCTCTGATCCGGATTCAGCTGATGAATGGGGCTGCTTGGATGATGCGCTATGACGTGCGCTGCTTGGCCCACTGTCATTCATACTGCAGCGCCTGCCGCTGGCGCACATTGCAGTCTTAGTTCAGCACGTTGATCATGTCTTTGATGATCGAACATGACACTTTCCGTCCCCGAACCTCCACGACACATACTCTGCTCCAAAGTTTACTGCTTGAATTGTTTTTTAAGAAGGTTTCCCATTTTCTGTCAATATTTCGCCAAACAAACCCTCGACTTCCTGCTGCGCCGCAGCCTGTTTATTTGACAGATGAGCTCCGCCAAAGTGTCCCGCAGCTCCCCCATTTAAAAACACACGAATTTGAAAAGACGTCAAATGGTCAATAGGCTACTTGATTGGTTGTAGGTATTAGGGGATGATGCACGACGAGAGCTATCAAACAATGAAAGCTTGAATGATGCTTTTGAAAACGGGTGCGTATTCCACTCTCGGAGGATATTATATTTTTTGAGGAAAAAAATACTGACAGAAATAACGTAGCCTACTCATTAGTCTAATATTGATTGTAACGGAGTAAAAGTACCAAAAAATAATCACAGATTTACTCAAGTAAAAGTAAAAGTATTCCAAAATAAATCTACTCAAACAAGTAAATTTTTTTCAAAAATTTACTTAAGTAAATGTAACGGAGTAAATGTAACTCGTTACTACCCACCTCTGGTAGCCAACATGTTTCATCCATCTTGGATCGTGATTTTTCTCTCAGCTCCCTTCAGCGGTAAAAGGTTTTTTATTGTTCTGTATTGTTTTATGTTTCAGTCATATACTCCAATCTCCCTTTTCCTCATTTCCATTGATAGTTTCGTCTGGTGTCTCCTGCAATGGACAATGTTTTTTTATTTTGGTATTATGTATCATTGTTACTGCATGAGGTGTTACCGCAAAGCTGAATTTTTTGGTGCCAGGCTGAGAGCAAACTTATGAACTGCATTTTTGAAGGCTCAGAGCACTCCAAGGTTGTTTCAGATCAAGGATGTACATAATAAATGGTGATATACTTCGAACAAAGTCACAAGCAGATTTGTTAAAGATACACAGATTTCCCTAATGTTCCTTTTGAATACTCAACTCTGTTTGCAAGCTGCAAACCTTGTGTCCATGCTTTTCTTTCCGGGTAGGTAGCTTACAGATAGATACAGCAGTAGCTTGTCTGTTTGGAAATTAAGCTGAGGATAATAGTATTTAGTACAGAAAACCAAAACATTGATGATCCATAAAGGATAAAACTATGATTAAGCCAGACAACCACAATCTTTATTCCAAATGCAAAATACTGGCTTGTTGGCTTAAATGGATTTGGTCTGTGCAGATTTATGCTGCACGTTTGTTCAATTCTTCTGCATGTTCAATAATTAAAATCAGTTTTAATCATTAAACCCACTGACTGCTAGTAATCAACTCTGTTCACCTTGCTGGGATAACCCTCAAGACATAAAGGTGTTGCTAATGACCTCGTACCAGTTAGACCAGGATATGTTCTTTTTTCCATGCTGCCTGGTGGAGGAGGAGTACCCACTCAGTATTTAGCTGGTAGTAATGTTCTTGCTGATAAGTGTATATGATTTAGAGAGGTCATTCCCACAGTTCCAGGAAGTAGAAGAACACAGGGGAGGTGTTTATTGGCTCTCCTGATGACAGGGAGGCTGCGTGATTTACAGCGTCATTTTAAGGCTATGATATTTATGTCCTGTTACTGTGTATCTGTGCATGCAGCAATAACTATAGTGGATACACACTAGAAAACCTTGTTTGACATGATAAAGAGTATTTGAATTTCTGTCTCATGTGGATTCACATCCATTGAACAGAAATATGATCATGAAGTATATCATGATGAATAAGATGATACTGAACATGGCTGTGTGTGATTTCTGGAAAGTGCCCCACTTTCTGTCTCATCTGACAGGCCTCGTCTCTCTGATCACGAAGCTGTTGAAGGATGGACATTCTCTCCAGGCTGCTGTCATTATTATACAGGAGCTGGTAAATAGCTTTCACAGACCGTCCTGTGACAGCTGTGCGGGGTTGGGGTCTGACACTGGTCAGTGTTTGAACTATTCGCCCCGGTGTACCAAGCCTGAACACGAGCTCTGCAGGATCAGGATGTTTGATGAAGGAGGTGTCAGAGTCTAGATGAGTTTTAAAACATATTCTTCCATGACGTTACAGCATCCACAGCAGCAGAAATATCTGCTGAGCCCTTTCTTTCCCTCAGAACGCTGCGTTGAGATGGCTGTTGTAATGTCGCATTACTGCGTGGCCATTGTGCAGCTATTTTTGTACGCGCTAGACTTCAGTAATGGAGACAAAGTGATTCTGCACATGATCTCAATCCTGGCTGAATTTCATGTTGCACAGAAAATCTGGAAGATCATTTTTGTATCACTTAAGTGTTAAATATAGGTATCTCTCACCATTAGAACAAATAACTGACTCTTAACTGTGTGTGTGTGTGTGTGAGACAAAGAGACAATTCAAACAGTGCAGGCAATTTGTGGCCTGTGGTCTTGGCAGGTCAGGATTATTTCTGTCAATCTCATGTTGTGAAGCAAACATTCGCGTTGAGAATGACCATTTTGTTTGTGTTTGAGTGTCTGTGTGAGTGTGTGTGTGTTGGGACAGAAGGGGTAAGAGTTTTTTGAGTGGGTTTGATAAAAATGTCAGTACTCTTGACCCCCCCCTCCCCACCCTCTTCTCTGTCTCTTGTCTTTCAGATAAGTTGTTTGGAAAGCGACTGCTGCAGGCTGGGAGACACATCATGTCTCACAAGTCCTGGATGAAAACCGTGCCCACAGAGAATTGTGATGTTCTCATGACATTTGCAGGTCAGAAACTAAAAAGACACCCACAGAGGTTTTTGCTTGTACCGTATATGTAAACAAACACAACGAGAAGGTGCATGTGCAGCCTCTGGTGCTGTAAAATCATCATTGTCCCTGTCTTTATCTATCATTTGTGACAGGAGGCAAAAAAAAAAGAAAAATACTTTTTTGCTTGTAGCTGGAGCCCAAGAATAAATAGTAATGGACCGTGTGAGAGAGTGCCTGCTGATCCTGCACACAATGATGCGTGGGTCTGACAGAAAATGTATTTTTATCTTTCATTTCCTGCCATAGACACTACAGATGACCACACATTACTATGGCTACTGAACCACATCCGGCTGGGAATCCCAGAGCTCATCATCCAAATCCGACATCATAAGCACACCAGAGTCTACGCATTCTTCATCACTGCTACATATGAAAAGTAAGAAATCCATCCAGTGGGAAGTTTAGAAAAAGGTCATCTGCAGTTTGTTTTCACTCATCTTTCATGTTGTCCATTCTTTAAGAACAGGGCTGCAGCAGTGATGATCACTTTACTGTCTTTGGTTTTCCAGTTCATTAATGATCTCTTGTTGTAGACAAAACTATAATTTTCTCTAAACGTGAGGTAATGTTGTCTTTGTTCTCTCCAGCTCTCCGCTTTCAGATAATTAGACTTTATATATGGAAGACTAAACAGACCCAATATTTCATAATTCCCTTTTTTTCAATAAATAATTCAAATATCTGATTAATAAATCAAAACTGGCATTTTACCAGCACGCAGTGGAGGTTTCCTGTATTAGAAAAGTGAAGTGGTTAGGGGGGGGGGTGAAATGGGCTCATTGTTGCCCCTTCTGTGTGAGAGCCAGTTGGAAAAACCCTGATTATGAACCAAATATGAAGCCAAGAGAAAATGAGCTTTGCTGGCTGGGCTCGCCCAGAAGTAATAACGCATTCATCTTATTCTCCCACATTTGTTTGCCCAAACACTTACTTTCAGTGAATCTAAGCTAACAAACTCCTTGTAATGACTTCATATCAGTGAAAAGCTGAATAAATCTTCTCTTGTAATGTTGTTTCATCTGAATTCATTGAAATAATTCCAGATTTTGGAGGAAGATGTTATATAATGTGTTATTCTGTTCATTAATTCAAGAAAAAGCTCCAGATCCTTAGTGTCTCTTCTGTATGCTTGTGATCAGACTTGTACAAGCATTTCTGTTGCTGCTGTTTCAACAGAAACTGTTTGAATTAATCACCTCATCGCCTCGGGAATACAAGTAAGAAGGTGCTGTCCTCTATAGAGACAGAAATGAACAACTCTGCTTATGATAAATACAATATATCATCTTCCTCCAGTTTCAGGTGTTATTTATAAACGCTTCAACCGGGGTTGGAAAGTAAAAAATAGCAAAAATATCAATGCTGTTCTGTGTTGGTGTGAAGTAAAACCTTCTTTATCATCGTTATATACTTAGCTGCAGCTATAGTGGGCACAGCAGCGTAGCTCATATGCGGTGAATCATCCGTGAAACCACCATAAACCAGCCAGAGTCACTCCTCTGCTTTTAGCTGCAGTGCTGCAGCTTAGTGAAAGTTTTGCTGGGAGTTTAAAGTCCAGCCAAACAGTTGTGCTGCCTGGTGCCGACTTTTGTTTTAAAACCTACGGAAAAATCGGGGATGACGCCAGGGAAATTTTAATTGTAGCGCTGACTTTGGTGCACGAACTCTAAGAAATACAATCCAAGGGGGTCAAGGTGGCCGCTGCTCCGCACCTCATTTCTCCACCCGGCAAACGTTTGCTGAGTGTACATTTAAAAATGTGCCTCTCAAACCAAGCCATTTGCCCATGAGTGGATTGGGAAAAGACAGATGGGGAGAAAGAGGAGGGTGAGGAAAGATGAAGTGGGACTGAGGCAAAATAGGAATAAGGGAGATGTGAGGAAAGATAATATGTTGAGTGGATGGATAGAGAGCTTCCTGAAAGTGTGCCAGTGGGCTTTAAATGAAGTGCTCAAAGAAAATGATTGCTGTGTGACCCAGCCGCTCTCTGCACACAGACACATACACACCTTCTGTTTGGTAACTTGACCTACATTTTATGAGATTAAAATGATAACCCAGAAAATATTACCTCCTCTTCACTTCACCTTGGACAGTTCTGCCATTTACATGCTGAAGCTTTCCCGTACAGATGTTAAATTGACTACATGTTGGATTGTTTAATGAGCTAAATTCATCTTCCCATCTCTGTTATTTGGAAGAATATAAGGATCCAAACAGCAGGAAATGGCGCTGTTTTTATTTTATAAACATTTATCTGTCAATTTACCAAATCTCACACCAATATCCCTGTTCAGTTTTTCTTGCCCCATCATCTTTTACTCCCTCCTCAGCTCTGACTGGGCACTTACAGTGTGCCGATTGTTCCTGCTGACTTCCATTATTACACACTATGTCTGATAGATATTTGCTAAATTAGCACAAACCTTAGCAGCAGTCCTCTCCCTCAGCAATGTTCTGCTCTTTCACAAGGTTAACTTGGTCCACACGTTTCCTTTCACTGCATCTCCACTTGCATTTGGCAAGTCAGTGTAGAAGGCAAAACCTTTTTCATTAAATAAGAAACAGGAATTCTCATTTGGATTCCTGACCAGAGCAGAAGCTACACAAGCTTGAAAAGGCCTTGAAGGGTAATAAACAGCTAGTTTGAATAGATACAGCCTTGTTTTATTTGTTTAACTCAGCAGAGACCTTTTCTGTGATGCTGCACACAAAAGCAGTTTTCTCTGCGGTGATGCAGAAGCTTACACTTCACATTCTGCTGTAATCCATCATGGTGTTGTCCAGACTTCACTGTACCCCCCCCCCCCCCCCCTCCTCCTCCAAGTGCTTACAGCTGCATGATAGATGGATGTTACAAGCCCACCTAAGCTGTGCTCCCATGTGCGTGTGTGCAGACTGCATGTACACCTATATGTGGGAGCTGTCTGAGTCGTCGGCCTGGTGGGAACTGAGGGTGTGGTGCTGCATTATTATTTCAATATCAGTACAAGGCCACTGAGAGGGATAGAAAGACAGGAGAAAGGAGTGATGGGATGAAGGGGAAGCAAAGAAGGGATGAGAACAGTGACAGAAGGATGAAGACTGATATGGAGAGAAACAACAGAATGGCTTGGAAAGGGGGGCAAAGGAGGAGGAGTGTTTGATGGGAAATGGGATGATGAGTAAGACTGATACGCTTTAAGAAATAGAGGACAAAAAAGAGAAAATGCTGGTTTTTGTGTCTTTGTAACATGGGTTTTCTAATTAAGCATTTAGTTACCTTTTTAATTAACTGCTAGTCTCTAAAATAAAGAAATGTTTGAATGTCAATGTTTTTAAGGGAAAAAAGTTGGATTCTAGATTTCCTGTTCTGTTTAATCAAGTTCATTCAAAAGAGAAAAAAATCGCAAAACCTGAATGTATTGCTGAAAAAATGAACCAATGAATAATAATTTCCCTAAAATCCTAACCGCTTTACTTTATCCTGCATAAGATATAGCTTAAATAACAGGAATGAATATTTATTTTTCTCAAGTGAAGGGTGGCAAAAAGCAACAAAAAACCTTTTACTGTTACTATGCAATCACACTCAGTGCTCCTCTCCCCGCCTACATGTTGTTTTATAAAACCTCCTGCAGAACACAACAGCCTGAGGTTCATCACTGTGTGTGAGTTCGGGGATGTGTGGGCAGCGGGTAATAAAGGGAGTAGTAACCACAACAGGTTGAGGTAAAATTGATGCACCGCGGAGCCACACCATGTATTAGAAAATAAGTAAGAAGCGGGAACAAGTGAAAACTGTGCTGATGTCGATGCAGTTTGCTGCGGGGTGCTGAGGAAATGGGACTGAGGAAGGCGGTGAAACCAGAGTTTGGCGGTGGAACGCGGAACTTCTCGTGTGAAGAGGACTACATCTACGAGAACATTGAGAGCGAGCTGTGCTTCTTCACCTCACAGGTCGGTGGAAACAAACACAAGCGCCTAATGTGCTCGCCTGAGTGTTTCCAGCTCACTCCTCCTCTTGTTGCAGGAGAGGCAGAGCATCATTAAATACTGGCTGGACAATCTACGTGCCAAACATGGGGAAGAGCTTCATAATATCAGCTTCTTAGAGGGCCAGCCAATCAGTAAGCAACATCCTTTATCAGCACATAGTAGCAAAAAAACCTGATATTTGTCTTCATTCTCTGAGCAGTTATGCAAACAACCTTTTGTTGGGAAAGATGCGATTGTTTCCAGTTTTCCACTTTCACTTCATTTTTTCACATTTAACAAATATAGATTATGTGTTTTGATTGATTTCCTGCAGTCCCGGAGCTGAGTGCGAGAGGTGTGATCCACCAGGTATTTCCTCTGCATGAACAGAGGATCCTCAGTCAGTTGATGAAGTCTTGGGTCCAGGCTGTTTGTGAGAAACAGCCTTTAGGTCAGTATCTCTCATGCTGTGTGCATCACTCTTACATCACTGTTCCACGGCTTATTGTGATCACAAAGAGTTAATATTGTGTTCTATACAATTTGTAGATGATATCTGTGACTACTTTGGGGTGAAGATCGCCATGTATTTTGCCTGGCTGGGTTTCTACACTACGTCTATGTTATATCCTGCTGTGATCGGCTTTGTCCTTTGGATGCTGACAGAGTCAGATCAGGTGAGTGGACACATTTTGTGATTTAAAAGGAACCGTGTCAAGCTGCCATCATAGTTAGAAACTTTAGCATGTGTGTTTTTGGGTTGTGTCAGACGAGCCGTGACATCTGCTGCGTGGTATTTGCGCTCTTCAACGTGGTGTGGGCCACGCTGTTTCTGGAGCGGTGGAAGAGGAGAGGCGCAGAGCTGGCATACAAGTGGGGAACTCTGGATGCGCCTGCCGAGTCCCTGGAGGAACCACGGCCTCAGTTCCGGGTGAGAGGCGCTAAAGATATGATGCATCTCAACTTTCTGTTCTCTTCCCTCCTCTTTTATGATGCCTCCTTTTTTTCTGCCTGCAGGGCATCAAGCGCTTCAGTCCCATAACGGGATGTGAGGAGTTCTACTACCCGCCGTGGCGGAGGCGAGTGTTCAGGTGGCTGGTCAGCCTGCCCATCTGTGTCCTCTGTCTCTGCTTCGTCTTCCTGGTCATGCTCATCTGCTTTGAGCTACAGGTGAGTCAGCTGTCAACTTCTCTCTTTTTTTCAAAATTTTTTCCCCTTGTGTTTCTTGCTGCTGCAGTGGTGGGTTTTATGGTGGAAATTTTATTCTGCAAATAAAGAAATCAGATTGTTTTCGGTCTGGTCAACACAAATGCATGAAAGCACATTTTATAGGACTGACTTGTAAAACGCTGCATCTGTGTCTTCCCAGGAGTTTGTGATGGGGATCAAGGAAATGCCTCGACTAGCTCGCTTCATCCCCAAAATCATGCTGGCTATCACTGTGACTGCATGTGATGAGGTGTACAGGAAGATCGCCTGCTGGCTCAATGACATGGGTGAGTTTCATCCACATATTTATCTCCTGCTGAAGATAATAATCAGTCTTAAGTTACATTTACTGATCACTTGTAATCATTTCCACAGAAAACTATAGACTCCAGAGTGCCTATGAGAAAAATCTCATCATCAAAATGGTTCTTGTAAGTTTTTGTTCCCACAGCGATTCATAGCAAATGCTCTACTTTTCATAAAGTCATCTCTGTAACATGCTGTGTTTCTTTCATTTGCAGTTTCAGTTTGTAAATTCATATCTCAGCCTTTTTTACATTGGATTCTACCTCAAAGACATGGAGCGCCTGAAGGAGGTAAGAATCCCTCTGTTTCTAATGTTTTGTGTCATGCACTTACTTTTATGGCTTGCAAAATGCGTAGCACCAGTGTTGTGTTCTGTAATTCTTTGCTCTCTGCTTACTTGCAATGGTTTCCATCCCCATTCATGCACACATCCATCCATTTGTCCGTTTGTGAAAGATGCTGCTGGTGTTGTCTCTGTTACGGAGTCTGCAGCGGCAGGTCCAGGTCAATTTGCTCCCTCTCCTCATCTGCAAGATCCAGATGTTTGTGGTCTCTGTTCCCTGGTTCTTCAGGGCTTTACTCGGGTCCAAAGTATGATTCCTGTTAAGCCTCTCTGGTTTGGACTAAAAGTTGATTTTCAGCCACTGTTGTCATCCCTCTGCATGCCACATTGCTGCCAGACACTGAACAGCCAGCCTGCTTTGTGTGTTCTGGTTTGCCTATTGCTGGTCTGGTGATGGCTGTACAGTCCTTTTTTTTTACACTCTATATTTTGGAGGCTGCTCACTTTGTAGCTGACAGAACATAAAGTGGCATCGTTTTTAGACAAGTTTGTTTATTTATCATTGATTGAAATATCTCACCTCGCCTGCATATGTATGTTAGGAAGCTCTTTATGGGATTTTGACTTTTTCTCCTTTACATATATGAGGTATTGTAGATTTTGGGTCTTTTCCTTATCTGCTGCTTATGTGAATAATTTTTCCTCAGACTTGAACTTCTTACAGTCTGTCGGCTTCCTTTGCACTCTCAGCTGGAGTGGCACCTCACTAAGTTTGTGTGTTAACATCCACACTTTATAGTTCTTCTTTTTCTCACTGGTACAACCCAGATTCTCCAATTATTTGCAAAAGTGTCTACTTTTTACACTGAAGTGTAACATTTGGCAAAAGCATGCAAAAATCTTTCATCTGTACTTTAGTTTACTTCTAATTAACTAACTGAAATGACTTGGATGCAAGCATACGCTTTACGCTCAGCTATGACAGTATATTTAAGTGAGAGGCGACTTGAAGATGTTTTCTGTGTTCAGACAATAAATGAGTGAAAAGATTCATTCTGCTCAGTTTTTAGTGTTACAGTTTGTATTTTCATAGTTTTTGATGAAATGTCTTGCAGCTTTGACATGCATCTTACATTGCGGAGGTTATTGCTGATATCAGAAAAGATTATTCCCGTCAAACCTGATTAGGTTTTTGCCATGTTACCATCATATATCATCCATATCATTCATGCCATTCAAGCAGCCCTCTCTTCAAATAACCCGCTGACTACAAAAGTTTTCACAAATAATAAATCCAGGATTTGTCTCTGCTGTGCGGCATTTGCATGTGCTCTGTGTCAGGTCTCATCAGTCATTAGTTTCAGTGCTTCAAATTCAACCAAAAACGTTTTGCAGCTGTTTGAACAGTAATATTAAGTGAGTAAGACGGAGCAGAAACCTCAAAGCCGTTCTCTGTGGGTTTTTTATTTTTATGGGTTTCACTTCTGGAACAAATCAATTTTGGATTGTTTTGATTAACACTGAAAGAAAATCAACCTATTTAATTGTCTTGGTAATTATTTAATGCATTTCCTTAAAGGTGTCTCTTTCTGTTTGTGAAAGTCTCATTTCTGCCCTGCAGCCTTTTGTCTAACTTCTTTCAGTGATTGCACCTGGTTTTTTTGGGTAATCCTTATGAATGAAAATAATTTCCTTATAATTGTTCTTATGGTTTGTGCTGAGTTCTCTCAGTACTGTGACAGTTGTTCTCTCGTTGGCAGATGCTGGCCACTCTACTCATCATTCGCCAGTTCCTTCAAAATGTGAAGGAGGTGCTGCAGCCTTACCTGTATGAGCGCCACAAGCTAGGCGAGCTCACACTGAGAGCCGTGTGGGACCTGCTGCTCTCAGTGCTGCTAAAATATGCCCGGCTGGCAGCTGGAAAAGCCCAGGCCTCTCCCACCGACCAGACCATGCCAGGGCCTGGACTGAGGGGCACCAGGCCTGGACTGGGCCAAATGGAACGAAGGTCACAGCACTTAAAATCCAGATCTGACTGTGAAGAAATGAATTAATAATGTGGGTTTAGGGCTTGAAACGGCAGAGAAGGCTAAGGGGATTGTGAAAAACTGGCATTGATCCCTCACGTCGACTTTCAGTATCAGTCACTGCAAACACGACCATTTGGGTTCAAATAGAGAAATGCTTAATCTTCCTCTGCTGTTTGTAAGCTGCACGCCATGATGACTCATGCTGGTCAGACATTGAGTGAATAGACTATCAGAGCTCTGCTGTGATTGGTTAAAACCAGTTTGTCTGACATCTTGCTGTGCCTATAATTTCTCTCAGGGAAAAGAAGTGTTTGAACGGTGGATGTGGAGTGCCTGATGAAGAGGAGGGAGGTGAGAGGGACGAAGCCGACAGCGGCAGGTTCAGCGAAGGGGAGACCGAAGAGGAAAGTTTGATTGACTGCGGTTTGAAGTTGAGGAAAGTCAGCTTTATAGAGAAGGTACAGGAATTTGGGATGCGCATAATGTCCTAGTTTTCTTGGGATAGTAAATATAGTAACAACAGTTGTTCTTATCAAGGTGGATAGAAGGCCGGCCTGTAGTGGACCTCCCATGGAAAACAGTTTCATGGAAGAAGGGAGCCCCACTATGGTTGAAAAAGGAATGGACCCAGCCTCCATGTTTGAGATGTGTGACGACGATGACGATAATGGAATCGATGATGTGAAAGACTCAGGAGGGGGAGGGAATGAGGAAAGCAATGCCGCCGCTGCTGCTGCTGCTGCTGTCTCTGCTGCCGGCAGCAATGCCTCGCTGCCCTCTGAGAGCAGCACATCACTGCGTCACAGGAGGAGAGGCCGGAGCGCGGAGAGGGTTGAGCCCAAAACCAAAAGGGAGTCGTGGATAGATCCACCTGAAGAGAGACCGACCACAACACTCACTCAGGCTGAGATGGAGAGCTGCATGCAGAAATACGCTGTAAGGACTCTATTTTAACAATCTAAACCACAGATACCAATATAACTTAACATGGATGATTTTATAAAGTTAATGACAGTTTATCATTTATCAGCTGCCACTCAAACCCATGTTAGTTGGTTTAAGGAGTGTAAAACTTGAAAAACTTCACACTTTAACTTACAAACTATTTGCCAGTTGCAGCACACCTTTACTGTATACTGGCAAGCAAGGTCAAGCTTTCTTTCTAATCAAGATATACAGCTTCAGACTTTACAACGGGAATAGAATAAAAACAGCTGAATAAAAAAGAATTAAAAAAACAGCAGGTTAACATCATCTAAGTGGGGCATACTTCCTCTTCTATACTGTAGTACCATGGTGTATTTCATATATGAAGTTCTGAAACATTTCTTAAGCTTTGATGCCTTAAAATTGTCCTAATCGGATATGATTAAGTAGGGGTGGGCAATATAAATAAAAAATTAAAAATTTTGTTCACCTTGTTTGAACATTCTGTTCATGCTGTTATCATCCATTTGTTGTTATCGAGATGAACTGGTCAAATTTCGTGATATTGATTTGAGGCTATATCGCCCAGCCCTATGATCAAGACACCATGAGGTCCAAATGGCTTTAAGTAGCGACAGTATATAACAGCCAAAGAGGGCAAAAAAAGTCCATATTGATTTAGACATTGATTGATCCAGTCCTGCCCTCTTTCTTGTAAATTCTAACATTCAGACTTGGTGGGTTAGAGCCGTGGTTTAATGCATCGTCATGTCCCCACTTAGGACACCTTCCAGGACTACCAGGAGATGTTTGTGCAGTTCGGCTACGTGGTTCTCTTCTCTTCTGCCTTTCCTCTGGCTGCCATGTGTGCTCTCATCAACAACATCATTGAGATCCGCAGTGATGCCTTTAAGCTGTGCACTGGGCTGCAGAGGCCGTTCGGAGTCCGCGTGGAGAGCATCGGCCAGTGGCAGGTACGGAATTTTCCTACCTTTTACTTTAAAAGTTGAATTATAAGGTTATTTACTTAAAGAAGGGGCTATTTAAAATATTCTACTGACACTGATACTGGTGTGTAGATGTAAGGTACACGGTTTGAAAATGAAAGATCTTGTCTAACTTTCTAAACAGTGGCAACATTAGCCATGGTATTCATTGTTTTTCCTCCCTGACAGACTGCGATGGAAGCCATGGGCCTGATTGCCATCATAGTGAATTGCTACCTGATTGGTCAGTGCGGTCAGCTGCAGCGTCTCTTTCCATGGCTCAGCCCTGAGATGACCATCATCTCCATCGTCATTCTCGAGGTACCACAGCTGCCTTATGCTCACATACACTACTTAGAATTCTTACTATATAGCATGTCTATGAATATATCTCCCAAGATGTTACACTGGAACTTAAAAAAGTGATCAGACACCCAAACAAATGGCGTCTTAAAAGATCGTTTTGATAAGCACTAATAAATGAATAGAAGAACTCTCGATGCTTCTCCCACCACCTGTAGTTTAATCAGATATGTGTCCTATCAGCTCTGCACTCCGTGGCCGCTTACAGTATAATTAGCAAGGGGTAAACGGCTTGCAGCTCTGTGTTAGCCTGATAAAGAATCAGGCTTAGCAGAAGGACAATTTCACAGCCCAACTACTGTAACATTTCAAAGCACTGGATTTCTGATTGGGAGTTGTTAGGACATTAGGACGTTTCTTAACTTTTTTTCCCACGTTTCTGTTTCAGCATTTTGCAATCCTCCTGAAGTACGTCATCCACGTGGCTATTCCGGACATTCCTACCTGGGTCAGAGAAGAGATGGCTAAACTGGATTATCAGCGCAGGGAGGCATTTAAGGTATAGAAAGAGGCAATATGAGACGATTTGTGTCTGAGATTTATAAGTAAACGAGGAGGTTTTGGTTTAATAACTTTGAATTTAATTAAACTTTTAGCTGCACAGATGTTTCACTGCGTCATCACCTCATTGTTTTTGTAGATTTTTTATTTTATATCACAGCATGACATAAACAGTTAGATATACTGCACAGTATGTGGAGCAGTGGGTTTGTAATGACTCCTCTGCAGACTTCTTACTGCAAAGAATTATTCGATGGGCAGCAGTGCAGGATTTGATTGGTTTGCTGGGTTAGTGCCGATTCCAGTAAACACATTATGCAAACACTTTTGTTCCCCTGCAGAAGCATGAGCGGCAGGCGCAGCAGCACTATCAGCAGCTCCAGAGGAGGAAGAGGGAGGAGGAAGAGAGGCAGAGGCAGGCGGAGCACATGGCCCGCCGAGAGAGGGAACGGGACGACGGCAAGAGCGACTCCTCTGGGGATCACCACCACGAAAAGAATCACAGCAGCAAATCTCGCTCTGGGGGCGGAGGAGGAGGGGGCAGCACGTCGGACAAACCGAAGCGACCCAGCTCCCTGCTGGCCAATAATAACGTGATGAAGCTGAAGCAGATCATTCCTCTGCAGAATAAGTTCTCCTCCAGCGGAGCCCGCTCCCCCCAGTCGCCTACCGGCAGTGAGCCCAAGCTGCCCGGCTTCCTAAGCTTCAAATTCCTCAAGTCACCTGAGAACAAGAAGGAAGGAAGCGCTGCAGCTTCTTCAGCTGGAGCTGCAGCCACTTGCACCACAGCGGCAGCATCGTCATCTTCATCATCATCAGGTAGCAGCTCTCAGGAGCGATCTCAGTCACCCAGTAAAGCCTTCCCCGGGAAGTTGTTTAACTTTGGGAAATCTGAAGGAGGAACGTGTGTGAACGGGGCTCCGCTGCCCAGATCTGCAGAAAGTGCATCATCACAGGCATCAGAAAGACAGCCGTCCCGGTCCGACCTGAACGGTGTTCCCGATGAGATCCCTTCACCCGGGGGGGAGGGCTCAGGGGACGGACACAGCACAGACTTAGATCCAGCTGGTTCTAAAATCTAGCAGCTCAAGGAAAACTTGTCCTTGGTTACATCTTAACCGAAGAGTTGATGTGCTCACTGTGGGAAACGGCCTGACCTACCTTCTGTGCTGTCACAGGCCGCGTGTGAAGGTACGTGAAGCAGACAAGAAAAGATAAAGCAAAGAGAGAGGACTGTCGTTTGGGGTTGCTCTTTTTTTTCCCGCTGAGAGACAAAAAACAGGCTTTGTATGACAGATATAAGCCCTTCTACCATGACCGAATTAAAACACACACATGCGCACTCCCTTACACACAAATTCTTCCTTGTCTGCAATACGTGAAGAAATGCATGAGCTGCGTTTCTACTATTTTAAGCCTTTAAAGCAGAAAGCTTTGTTTCTTGATTTCTTCTAGTCAGAAGTTGTAAGCATCTCAGTGGCCTCGCACCAGGAAATAACTACCCACTGTGGAGGAAATATATTAATAACTGTACATGGTGGAATGAAACAATTACCGATTGTATATCCAATAACTAATGAGTGGATTTTTTTAAATAATTGATCATAAGCTATGTCTCATTTTGAAGTGCAAGGAAAATCTTGGGCCCTTCACTTTTGATATGAAGCAAAAAAATGGAAAAGCAATATCAATCGGTGTTTTAATAATTCTTATCATCAAAACCCTCCGTTAATAAAAATCCCTGATAGATCACCAGCTTTGTTTTGAAAGCAGAGGTGATGTCTGAGCTTTCGGCCTTCTTCGTTTTTTATGTGGTAGAGTAGTTGGTAGAGAAAGTAAAGTGCTCGGTAAGCCGAGCTGTCATGAACAGTATTTTTCCCAAGAGAAAGTTGAGATGTACGAGAAAAGGCAAAAAAAAAAAGTAGATGGAGGAAGATTTTCAGAAAGTAGAGCATGGATGCCTGTTGCGTGCTGTTCTCCATCCATGCCCGTAGAGCGCCTTGTAAACCCAGATGGTGCTTCATTCCACACACTCCAGCCAAATTTGGCAAATGAGTTTAAAGTTAAAGCAGTGAGACTTGCACTAAACCCATCAATGCACCTGTCTATAGGGGAGAAACCAGCCTGCCTCATTACGTTATGCATTTTTTCTTGGATTTATCCTTTTTTCAAAATCTGTCCACCTTTTGGTTTCAACCAAAGTGGTAACATTTGGACCATGATGCACAGTATTCTACAAAGGATTTAGGCACTATAATGAAAAAGCTCATTTGCAGTAAGTGGTAGGAGGTGGGGGGAGGGAGGGCGGTGCACTAGGAGCAGTCAGTATTCCAGTTGGGGTGAGAGTAGGATGCATGTTCAGCATAGCCAGTTCCAAATTATTGGGAAAGTTCCCTGATAGTGTGAGGCAGTCACAGGACACAGATGGCTTTGTTTATCTGTGGAGTCAAGCTGGCTGTCTCACCTGTTCATGTGATTCCCCATAGTCTGTGTGACCAGATGTGTCTGAGGGGCCAAACCTGTTGTTGAAGGTTGTTTTTACAGAACTTTGATTAAAAACCCAGACATGTAAAAGTGCCTAAAACTTTTGCAAAGTACTGTATTGTATATTCATATTTTATTGTAAATATCTACTCATTTTTTGTTAAAAATGATGTAAGCCCCAATGCCCATCGTCCACCATCAACCGGTATCTCTCTTCTGTAGGATCTCCCACATTTTTTTGCCTACAGAAATATTTTTAAACTACATGTTTAAATTTAGGATTAACTATTTACCCATCACATTCATGGCTTTTCATCTTAACACTCAAGAAGCAGTAACATTTTGTTATCTGGCACACCTTTGGAAGGGAAATGACATCACAGTTATGAGATGACACGCACTGAGAAGAGGCCATTGCACTGTACCATGGGATGAGACAAACATTTAACTATGCATTTCCATTTTTACTTCTGGCAAGAATTTTTGGCAATAACAGAGTTGAGGTTGACTTGTAGTACAGTAACTCTAGACTGACATCGCTACCTGCATCATTCCCAGATGCTCTCTCTCTATGCATCTTTTTATTTTATGTCCACTCAATTGCAAGTTTCCTTCATCAGTCCTAGTTTTGTGGTAAAGCATCAATGCTGACATATAATCAAAATAATTTCATCCACTGGCTTATTGGCCTTTAAATTATTTACAAGCTTAAAACAACTTGATTTTTGTTGTTTTTGTTTCCCAATTTCATGTTTAAGTCCATAGAATAAAAATACTTTCACAGACGGGCAAAAAGATCTAATGCAATATGGAAACGGGCTGAACATTGTTCAATGTGATATCAGTTTACTGTCAGTCTAGAGTTTGTTCTGTTATATTTGGAGGTCATTGTTCAATGTAAAATGAGAGTGGCAAGGTTGAGAAATTTCATATCGTGTCTGTATCCTTCACACGGGCTGGCACAGGCACACTGCTACACACGACTGGGACAGCAGATTCATAGAGATGTAAATGTTACCTTGTAGCTGAGTCTCATTTAATTTTCTGTATTTCCAACATTTGGGACTTCAGGGATGAATGTCATCGTGATGCAATAGAGTCCAGTTATTTGTAAATTTGTCCAGATGATGAATAAAGAGAATCTAACAAAGGAGGCAAAGATCTGGGTATTTGCTGATGCTGCTGCATTACAGTGACCTGCAGTTGTGTCATGCCTTTCTTTATCAAGTTCCAACTCATTCAGGTAAAATTATTTACATGCATCAGAAATGAACAAGCATTAGTCTATTATATCATTTCACTAATATCAGCTTCAAGGCATGGAATACTGCAGATCTTCATACAAACGCAGAAACTTCATCCTGTCTGAAACGGCAAGATTCATCAACATCCCTTGAATGAAAACAGCTTAATCAAATTTTTAATCAACCATCAAAGGAACTACTTCTATGAAAGGGAATAAAAAGTCTGATGTTCATGTTTGCTATGTTATCAGTCTAATGTGACGCAGTGCAAGAGGACCGAATGGGTTCAGTAAATGTATCATGTTGTGGGTTTTGGGTTGGATGTGAACCGGTGAAATTCTCACCACATTGCAAGCCGAACCGAACCTCAAAATTAAGACATTTTCTTGGAAGCCTCACTGAAAGAACATCAAACGCTCTTCCGATGTACAACTGTACAAAAATATCTTTTAAAGAAAAATACTGAGAAATGGGATCATTTATTTCTTTTAATTTATTTTGTCATATTTTTGTAAAATCTGGAAAATAGTTAATAAAACTCTTTCAAATGCAATGAATGGTTGGACTAGTTTGTTCTTTAACACTATGTTTTGTTTCTTTTGTCCCATCCTCAAATGTTAATATTCAGACTTACAGATAAGGTCAATTCTTTTTCTTTTAAAAAACTCCACTTGATCAGCATATTCCAATAACACCAAATTATTCAGCAATTTTAGATAAAATGATCCAGCACTGCATCAAAATTTAACAGGTTCTTTCTTTGCCTGCCGTCCAACTCTGCAACAAGCTTGTTTACTTTGGCAAAATCTTCAAAGACAACAGTGAGATTGTCAGCTCTGCGCTTGGCAAAGACAACATGCATTTCAAATACCACACCACGAATACCCAGTTTCAATCCAGTTTTATTTGCGCAAAGCTAAAAAGAACATCTGATCTAACACACGAGATGGGGCAAGGCTTAGGGTGCAGATGAACAGTCTATCAGAGCAGAAGCATAACATGGTTTTATGCTTGATAAACAGAGTATTTACACCGTAGGTAGGAACCGCACTGTCAACCCACACGGCAGCATCGACTGAAAAAAGGGCAGGTGGCTTCAATGTGACTCTGCTGGGCAGTGATTACAACATTTAGCAAAAAGAGAAGTTTTAGTCAGTGTTGCAGTTTAGGACACCAGTACGAACAGCGTCTGGGGGAACAAGGCAGGATGGCAACTGCACTTTCCTGTGCATGCTTATTGTGCAATCTATGGCTGAAAATATATCACCTTTATAAACAAACAAAAACGATCATCTAAGCCAGTGTTTGACATAAAGCCTCCAGGACTGTCACACAGACAGGGCGAACAGTACACCTAACAGGGCCCTGAGCTGGGGTCCAAATCATGACAAGTTGTAAGGCCTCCAAGGCTGATAGCTTTCAAAGTGACACAAGACAACGCCACAGCTCAACACTCTTTTTTTTCTTTTAAACTGGTCCTGGAACATAACATCCACCTGTGAAAAGGTCAACATGCAAGGCAAGATAATGTCTACGAGGCATTGGGCTGCTTCTCTTTAAATATTATTATTGTAAGGTTCTATTTCAATTGTATTCATGGGACTATTTCACTCAATGAAAAGGCCGACAAACATACTCTGATAACTATTTACACACCACATACAGCATTTTTTTCCCCTTTTCCTCATAGTTATTTTTCTTTTCTGTCTGTGCTGTTCCCAGCTTGTGCAGCTTACATTTTATTTATGTTAAACATTTTATTTTTTCCATTTGCATATTTTGCTGAAAAAACACCTAAAACTGAAAAAAAAACCCACTTTTACCAGTCTGAATTAGCCAGAAGGTGGTGCTAGATGAACACATACTTATCAGACATGTCACCAACACTTACTCTATGAGCACAAGCCCCACAATAGAAAGCTGATCTGAATAATCACCTTAGACACACATTTCAGGGGAGATCTGGAAGAGTTGGCTTCACGTTGTGCTCTTCGTCACAGTGCATTCTTGGTTATTTTTAAAGATGCAAACAGTGGAGAAATGTTGCAATGCCCCCATGTGGATGCAGTGGGCAGTGAAACTGAGAGGGCGGGCACTGTGGCTGGCAGGAAGCTCATCGCCATACATTAACAACAGATTATAATAAAATTAAAATAGTAACAAAAGTTCACAAAGATCAGAGCAGACTCTCCAAATGGCAGAAGACTACACGAGTTAGCTTTCAGAAGTAGTGCCTGGCTTTATCCGTCAAGTCTGCCTCGCTCTTGATCTGATCATTTTTCGACTTTTCACCCACCTCATACATACAATACAACACAATACACATTCACAGCTCAGCATGCACACAAGCACATACATGTATGTTGACCAACAGGGAATAGTCAACATGAACACAAAACCAGTATGAAGATCCCATAAATCTGCTGACATTACTTTTATCTTTACACAATAAACAGCGGTCTGTGAAAAGAAATTCCCCAAATCTCTGGGTGACGTAATTTCCCTTCACAAAACGCAACTGGCCACTCCACAGAATGGCCCAACATTTTTATGCAGGTGGAATTATTCTTCGTTTTTGTTTGCTTATATTGGCTACACCCTGTACATGCAAATACACATGTATTCTCTCTCTCACACATACACAGACACACACACATTTTTACGAATCCTCATTCATCTCTTGGCTATCTGTCCTGGCGATCTTCCTTGGGGGTGCTGGGCTGTCACCCTCACCTTGTTCCTGTTCCCTTTTCTTTGCTGCATTCTGTTGGATACAAAAGATTTTTGATGCCGTCAGTAAAATTCAGTTTCTTTTGGTAACAATGCAGCTACCACTGAGAACTGAGGATTATGAAATATTCATTATCTTATGATAATTATTATTTATCGAGACCTGATAGACTAATATCTGCATAAATTACACTCAAGTTAGGAAATATGGTCTTACCTTTTTGTCCCACTGCTGATGGAGGTAACGCAAGAGGATGTTGGTTTTCTCTGTTACAATAACTATAATTTAAAAAAAAACAGAACATTTTATCAAATTATGTCTTGATTTGTCAAATAGCCGTATGGTTTTTAGCAGTGTTCAGCAGAAGGGTCACACCTGAAACAACCCCATTAATTCCTGTCATTTGTCAGAAAATGTCTACCTACCCTGTACACTTTAGGAGAAACTTTTTTGTTCATCAGATGCACCCTGAGTCTAAAAACTTCCCCAAAGTCTAAAAACTTGTGGGCAAAAAAAAATACTTAGAAAGTTGATAGGAAAAATTTTTTGAAAAGAAAAGACAAATGTCTCACTGTGAATATCCAACCACATTCAGTATAAATTTGAGGCTAGTCATGAAAATACAGATGTTCCAGATATCTTCCACACAAGCATATCTAATATAGAAGATAATGTGAAAATCTAATGACATTTAACCGAAACTGTAACATATAAATCAATATAAAAAATACATATTTTAAATTGTTTGTTAGACTGAGGGAAAAGCCCCAAAAAAGATGAGGAAAAGTGGTCACAGCCTGCTCACAGGCATATTCTCGTCTTTAGAATGATCTGCATAAATACAGGCTAATAGGACTTTATAAAGTTATTAATCCATCACTTTGAACAACAGTGATGCCAGAATAGTGGCTCATTTCCATTTAAGGTGCTTTTATGTTTCCTTCTGTAAGGAAGCACTGACAGTTTTCCTCAGATCAAAAAATGTAATAGATCAACTCTTATTCCTGACAGCCAACAAATATCTCTGGGTAATTTTATCCAACGAAATACCTTAATCAACAAATAAATGAAAAAATGGAAACATAAAAATAAATGCATCAACTTTTCTTTTTCTTTGTCTTTTTTTTTTTTTTTTTTACAAAAAAACAACAGCAAAAATAAATAAAACACCACATTCTGTCATTTGCAAACCCAGGATCTGCTGCTGAATCCCAGACAAATTTTCCTACACTTGTCACTGACATGTAGCATGATAAAACAAACATTTAGTAAACCATAGATGTTATTAAAACACATCTTTACAGTTACTTTACAATCTAAGCTGATCTTACAGACTTGCTGTACTCACTCTGTTCAGAGGGGTATTCTCGTGTAGGAAGGTACACAGAGGGCCTTCGATTCTGTACAACAAATCACAAGTTAGACAGATCGTTTCTTTGTGCATAATTATGTTTATAAACTAAGGTGATCAGATGTTTTAATAAGAAAAACTGTTGATTTTCTAGGTTATAAACTATAACCAACAGAGTTAAATATATCATAGTATATGGTGTAGTTACTGCATGTAGGCAGTGGTAGTAAACATTTAAGTACAGTTTCTACATCAAAATTCTACATGCTTTTGCAATCTAAGCATAAAAATCCAGTCAGCTGTTTCTGTTCTCTTTCATAACAATTATAAATATTGCAGAACCTTTACCGCCAAATTTCTCTCTATGCCCCTATGACGCTGCTTCCAGCTGCTTTATGATTGTTAATCTTCCCATAATTCTGGCACAGCTTGTTTAATCAGCCCCCCGATATTTAATAATTTGTATCTTAAGAACATTTTTATTATGGCAGAAGATGTTCCCTCCTTGTGGAGGCTTTACTTAAATGAAACTGCTGTAGGACGCTTTCCATGCTACCCCCAGCCAGGATCATCCATCAGTGTCACCTTCCACAAATATCCAGTTTTGGTGTTGAGCATTACATTTTTTCCTTTTCTGTTCCAAGCTTTTAATTCAGACACCTATAACGCCACCACTATCTCTCTCTCGTTGACGTCTGTTTTGCTATTTGCAACCTAAAGATGGCTTACAGTGAAGGTTTCTTGGACTGCTTCTAGGTACAGCAACCTCTTCCAAACGCCACTTTTTGATCTTTTATCTGCTTAAATTTTGTTTTTTTTGCAGCTTAACTTATTAAATTAAAAAGATAACAAAAGCTGCAGTGCACACCTGTCCATGGAGAATAATTTGAGCTAAATGTCAGAAATATTACTCCCCCACAAAAGAGGGTCCAAAATAAATGATTACTAAATCTTTTCCTTCCCTAAACTCTTTACTTTAAGCATACTTATATAAATTTAGAAGGCTTTACTCTAAAGCTGCAACACCACACACAGCACAAACACACAGCACAAACACACACACACATATATATATATGAAGACTATAGGATGCTACTAAAGGACACTTAAACTAAACATTGTGCATTCATTTTGTTCTTATACATCTAATTCTTTGAAAATGTACCAAATTATCACACTACTTACAGATGCTTTACAAACAGAGTCTGCGTGGAACCTGCTGAAGTTGCTCTTATTGTAGACTGGAAGTCCTTTCAAAAAGTCAGCCTAAAAGAAAGGAATTTATATTTGTGAACTCTAGGTTATCTTTGCAATCATTAAGCAACCCAATCGCAAACACTGCAGGTCTCAAGAAACTGATATAATAAACTCATGTATAGGTACATATAGGTGTCAAACATTTCCGGAGACAAGGGAATACCTAGAAACATATGTAGTGTCAACACTGGGCGTTACCTTATCATAGCAAGACAAACACTCACAACCCCCTGCTACTCTTCCTAAAAGGTCCCCGAGTATCTCTCAACTAGGTGTCTGACAGCGTACAATATTGTTACAAATTAGCCGGGTGAAGTTCAGCAATTGAGTCGATGCCGGTTTGGCCTGAACAGGGGAGCAGGTGTGGCTACAGGGTAGTTAACGCTTAGCCACGGTTAGCTTGCACGTTATTACCATGGATGTTATTAAGACTATTGTGAGGCTATCAACCGAGACTGTAAGCGAAGCGTATGAGACGTACCTTCTCCATGATAAGACAGAAATGTCCAACGTCGAAACGACTTGTAAGCTTGATGGTGTTTGTTGTGCTGCTCGTGATGGCCGCGCTAGCTTAGAAGCTAGTTCACGGAGACAGCTAACCTAATGGTTCCTCCTAACAAAGAAAACAGCGACCTTCACGCACAAGTTATTTTTTCCATAATATTCCCCTGTGTTTACCAAAATAATAACAGTAGAACCTTGGATATAATAAAACAAGTTATTCCATTAGCTCGTAAAGTTATTTACACAAGACTTCTCCGGATAGCATTATAGCTAGATGGTAGCGATGTTAACTAGACCACGCCCTCCGAACAGCCATTGGTTAACACTTGGAGCCACGTGGTTCCTTCTTTGTCAAGCAGCCAATCAGCAAACAAAGCAGGATTTAGTCCGCCCCTAATTTATTGACCCCCCGCTTTCCCCACATGATATTCTTCAGTCTGAAAAACATGCCTGGCGCCCATCGAACCATATGTAGAATATGCACATGTATTTTCGGCATTCGAAGTGCCAGCTTCCTCTATTAATTTCTCTTAGAAATAAAGGTGTAAAGCTAAAAGGTGGAAATGTATATAAAAGATTTGGACAAAAGATAGCCACCCACTGTTAGGACATTTATGGAATATGTTGAATGGTATGAGAATAGATCATTAGGTTTCTGCACTTTTAAAACATAATTACACCGATGACTATTTTTGTACTGTTGTCCATCTTTGTCAGCCCTTTATTGATACAACATGTAATTTCAACTAGTATCATAATAAAACAATAATTAATTAATAACAAAATTTCTATAATCAATATAATTAAAACTTGTATTGTTTCGGTGGGGAGACTCATAACTAGCTGAGCTTGTTGACTCTTGATTTCTCTCACCTCACACCTGCCAATTTGGACTCCTTGCAAACAGTTCCACAGCAACAACAACCATGGCAACTGCCACAGCACCAGCTCTGCATGATGCAAGAGAATGAAATGATCACAAAATGGAGACAACAATTTTCTTTGCTGAGCTGAGGAGGTGGTATGGTTTGGGCTATAACTGTATTTTTCTCTTTGTCCTTTCTTTTTCAACACCTAAAAGCTTAAAGCAAATGAATAGTGTCTATCTTATAAAAGAAAGCAACTAGATACAAAGGGAAAGGGTCACCTGGGGACACTTACACTGCATAAAAGCAATTTAAATGCATGGATTATAAAATGCGATGTAGGCCAAGGACTCGTAGCAGATGACCAGAGGTGTGAAATCAAATATAAGGTGAATATTTGGTGATTAGTTTTAATTTTACATAACGTCCCCACAAATCTCTTTGAAAATAAACTAATTTAGATTAGTCTAAACTATTCTTTAACTTTTTCTTTTCACCAAAGTAAACACGTTTCTATTTCGCCATTGCAGCCACATAGCAGCAGGTGGCAGCTCGTCGCATCGGAACCAGGAGGCAGCAGTTTGCAACACAGCCGCATCAACATTGATGGATTAAAAACACCCGGAGAACTTTGGTGCGTCTCCAAACGCAGCAGCCAACATTCAAGCATGGAAGCTGCATGCTGATCTACCTCTGTACCACAGGAAGACATGCTGTCAGCCGGCAGGTCTGGTCGGCCGCCATGTGGCGGCTACTGAAAGGACAACGAAATCCAGATGAATTAGATTATTGGATTGACTGCTACAGATTATAGCTCTCGTTCTTCTTCGATGCTTTAAAAGAAACCCGCATCAATCTGACCAAGTTTTCGGAAATAAATCCTACATAAAGGTCAGTATTCAGCTCCACTATCGTTTATTTCTTGTTTTATTTTCTTGCAATGTTATCATTAAAATAATATAGCTAGTTAAGGATTTTTGGTACATGAGGGAGCTCACTGCACATCAAGCAGACCTGCAACCATCCAAGACAAATAGAATTATGTAATGTTAACGTGTAAAAGTATGAAATGTGATTTTTAATCAAACTTTAATGTAAACGAAAAGATGAGTGTTCCCTAACTGCATTCACTTTCCAGCCTATTCAAGTCTTTTTTATTGTTGCAGCTGAATAGATGGGGCCAGCAGTTAAAAATGGGTTTTGTTATATGAAAATTAACAACCAAACAACTGCAAAAGACATTGAAATGCTCAATCATTTCTCTGTTGAGAATAGTTATTTAACATAAAATAGATGATTAATGTCACAACATAATATCATGTAAATAAATGTGTTTAGACTCTTTAAATAAAGTAACACATAAGATTAGGTGATATAACTTAAGGACATATAATAGTGAAACAATTATAAGAAATAGACCTTAGAAGCCAGGTTCTCCATCAATTATGAACCTCCTGTAGCTGTTTTAATCCTCCATTACAGCTTCTGCTTCTTTTCTGGGCACCAGTCCCCACTGTGATTGCATTATGTAACCTCCTCATGCAGTCACTGACAACATAGGCATGAATTACTGCGACAGGAAACAAACAAGCGTGACAACAGGGTTTTGTGAAATGAAGTCTGAATGGATTGCATCATGGCAGAGATGAACCCCCCACTATTAATTTGTAGCTTCAGGATGTGTTTGAAGATTTAAGAAAAGCTCTCTGTTGCTCTTTGTTTAGAAAATTATATCAAGTATTAATTACTCCCATAAATTGTCCTTCTCCAGTTAAAAAAACAGCTCTCTAATGAAGTTCAAGAGGCAGTCAACTGCTCTAGTCGCAATCATAAACACAGTAGGAGCAGTCCAAAGGCATGTTAAGGAGTGGAAAAACAAAGTTGTGTGATTTTGAGCAGACTTCCATGATCTACAGTAGAGTATTCAGTGATCTGCACCAGCTCTGGTCTGATTTGTTTTTTAGGAGGTCTAATTGTTGCACACATGACCTGTATATATGACGTGTAAAACTGTTAATCTATGATATTACAAAGCAAATCATTGCTTCATAGCATGCTTTCATGACTGGCTGTTGACTGTCAGGTGAGACACGATGTTGAAGAGTCTTTTGCTTTAGATACTGAGAATTGTTGACCTGATAATACCTTCTCTGTGTTTGTTTACTGTCAGAAGGGATGATATAGTCAAAATTATTTCTAATATATCAGGTGGATGAAGGGTTTTAGGCAGTGAAGGCTGTGGGCTGGGGGTGTAACAGACACATCTTAATGAATCTCAATCCAAAGCCTAACAAATTCAATCTTTACAAAAGAGTTTGAAGGACAGAAATAGACATTTGCTATAACACGGTTCATACTTTGTACCTGTAATAACGTCTCCAGAAGTGAGAATACCGTTAAAAATAGTGTGTCACCCTCCCTGATATCAAACTGGCCTGCTCAGCATCCCCCTCATAGCACAGAACAACACTGCTGTGTGGAGCTAGAATGTGCAAGTACAAGCAGAAAGGCGCATCATGAATATAGCCAGCAAAGCAGGAATGTTGTATTACATTGTGCCCATAATCCCCAGATGAAAACAGAAGCTGAAAGGATGCAAGTTTAGAGAAAGATGCACCAACTCACACCGTGCATTAAATGGTTGCAGCAGAGTGCCACTGTTTTTATCAAGACGGTAGAGACAGATTTGTTGTGTGGACTTAGAGACACAGAAAGTTTAATCCCTGCTTGTAGGGAGGGAGGAGGGTAAGATAATGCCACCAGCACAAAGACTTGCAGACCATACCTGGCTACGGTGTTGTTTCTATGGCTGATACTCAACTAAAGATCTATTCTTTAACTAGCTGCATTTGGTATGACATCAGTATTATATGACTCCTTTTTCTTTTAGATGATTCTAAGTAAACTGTTAAATATGTTTTCTTTTAAAGCCCAGCCTAAGAAAAAATGTGGAGAAAAGTCTCATTTAAAAAAAAATCTGAAGACTATTTGAACTTTATTTGGTTCTTTAACAAATTGTGAAAAAAATAAATTTGTCTTTAATATATTTACCATTTATTACCCTGTAACATTTCAAAATGATTGTAGTGTAGTGTTATACTTCTTATACGCTTATATTGTAAAACCTACTGCAGAGTTTTCAACAAAGGTTTTACCATTAAGTGATGCAAAATGTCTTAGAAACTGTATGTATCAAATATAATACATTTAGATTTATATTATTAAAGAAGCAGTTTAGAGTTCACAAGGCCAATTTGTTGGTTGGCTTTAGTGATTGAAACAAATAGTTTATCTAAGCTACTAAAGAACAAAATATAAAGTAAGTAGACATTTATATTACATCAGCTTTAATGTGTAGTTAATCAAAACTGAAATGCTTGATTATTTTAAGTATAATCCTGTTCTAAAGCAGTAAGCATTGACTGGTTGTCATGTTGTTTTGACTGGTAGTATAGTAGTGTGTGCAGTGTGGGGTCACATGGTGGACAGCTTTAACTCAGAAGCTATTAACGTTCAAGGCTATTAATACCTTGGAGGGCCTTGCTGAGAAACGATCCAGAGTTTGTGCAAGAAATGGCTGCCAGATTGTGCGGCCTCAAGGCTAGTCTGCATTTTTTAAAATTATACATTGAACATGTTGGTATGAAACGCCTCCACGCCATAAGAGTTGGGATGCTATGTAAAATGTAGATAAAAACAGATTTAAATTTTACAAGTTACATAAACTAGTATTGTGTTCACAATGTAATAAAACATTTAAGACATTTGAATATTTCATAACCAAAAAAGATCTAATTCAAATTTCATGACAGCAACAAAGCCAAAATAAAGTTGGAATTGAGGCAACAAAAGGCTGGAAAAGTAAGTGGCACAACAGAGAAATGGCAGGAAGAACAAGTTATAAGTTATTACAGCTTTTTATTCTATTAAAGGAGCAGCATGGGATTCCAAGTACATATGTAAAATGATAATAGATCTGTTTGTTCATTCATTCATGAAGTGGTATGAGTGAATGAGTATAAAAGAACATTTCTGAGACAGAGATTGAAATTGCCATCTTCATTGCGATATTTAATTTTAATGGAAAATGATTTGATGTTTGCTCAAATTCATTCACGATATGATTTTGATTTGATTCGATTTACGATCTGACTGACATTAAACAATATCACAGTAATTAAAGACAGTTCGTATCTCAATTATTAAAGCAACTAAAATATGATTTAATATTTTTAATCCTGAACTTGTATATCTAGATTCATTTCATTAAACAACTATTTGTTCAAAGAAGGGAACTCAAACATTTTTTTAAATAATGGTGCACTTAATAATAATAATGGTGTAGTCTGTGAGACAAAAAACCCTGTGTCTACATGTTAAAGAGTAATTTCAGAATGATGTTCCTCAATAAAAAGTTGCAAAGACTGAATTTTCCATTATCTACAGAACAAAATATCATCAAAAGATTTAGGGAATCTGGAGAGATCCCTGTGCCCAGGGTTATGACCAAGGATCGATATTTGATGCCCTTGATCTTTTTGGCCCTCAGGCTGCACTACATTAAAAACATTCATGATTATATCATGGAAATCCTTCCAGGAATTATTGTCTGTGGACACAGGTGTTCACACATGCAGGTTAAACTTCTATCATGCAAAGAAAAAGACGTATGTGAACATGATTTACAAACCATCTTCTCTGGGCCAAAGCTCATTTGACTCATGTAGAAAAGAAATCTTTTCTGTGATGAAAAATGAAAAGGATTATTTAGGCATTTTCAATCATTATGGATGGTATGTCCAGTGGACTACAGAGGAGGAGGACCATCTGGCTTATTATTAATGCTTAGTTCAAATTGCCTGTATCTCTGATTGCACAGGGGTGCTCGAAACCTGTACATCTGGAAAGACGAGATCTATGTAAAGGGTATATAGAAAACATATGCTTCCATCTAAATGACATATTTTTCAGTAAATATGAAACTGCATAAGAAATGTATAAGAAGCTCCAGCAGCTGGTCTTCTCAGCCTGTTGTTAAGCAGGCATCACTGAACTTTTCTCACTTTGACCCCCCCTAACAAAGGCTAAGCCAGCTCTCCTGTCTGTACGCTGAGGTCTCTCCAGACTGTAAAAGTCTGTCCACTGTTGGTAATCTCTTTTTCTCCTCCAATAATACAAAATCCTCCTGCATTTATTTGCTGAATCAGCCATGGTACTCTTTCAAAATAGCCATATTTTGATATGCATTTGCTGGCATGATGATATGATGCCTTAAAGCAAAACACGACTGTACCATGATGCTCTGGGCTGGAAAACAATGTTGTGAAAGGCAGTTTCTCAGCCTCAGGACACTGCAAAGCAAAGACAAGTCGAAGAATGAATGTGCATAATGAATGTCAGTGTGTTATCAAAACGAGTCAGAAGCAGAGTTTCAGGTTTTAAATTTATGTAGTATTGCTCTAAATAAGATTGGATACCACACAGTTCCAAACACAGTCCTGTCCCAACATTCATTTACACATGTTGCTGCCATCACATTAAAGATGAGCTGATATGTTTCTGAGAATTTAGAAAAAATAATGAAAAAATTAGTTACATTTCTCACATTTACCATTTGTTATAGTTTCTTTAATGATTTTGAGCTGGTCTTTTTCTGTTAAACCTTTGTGGCACATATTTAATCAGTGGGAATAATTCTAGTAACTTTTAGTTTAATCAGCATTTAAATAAAATCAAGCATTTAAATAAAATCAAGACAATACTTATTTATTTATTCATTTATTTATTACCTTTATTCTTGTCTCATTCTCTGTATGCTGATGTCTAAGTGTTTGTATGTACTGTATTTCCTCCAGACTGGCAGCCATGCTGACCAGCTTTATTGAAGGTTTCCTCTGCTGCCTCACCTCAAAATCCACCAACACCGTGGTTCCTATGGAGACCTCCGAACCTGCAGATGGCTATGAGTTTGTGGAGGTGAAACCAGGCCGAGTCCTGCGAGTTCGACATATCATCCCCGACCGGCCGCTGACGGAGGAGCCCAATCAGGGGGGAAGCGTTAGCTGCAAAAGAAAGATCACAGTTTACCGGAATGGCCAGCTGTTCATTGAGAACTTGGGTGAGAGGGCAAGTGCAGAGCTGAAAACCTGCCAAAACGGAGACACGCAACCAAACAGCACCGTGGAGGTTGAGCTGACAGACTGCCATAACTCCTCACCGCCTGTCAGCATTCCTGAGGGCCGATCGAACTCCGTCTCAGCTGGAAACAACGGAGCCTCTGAAACAGCAGCAGAAGCACCTGTCGCTGGACAGGCTGAACAGTCCCAGCAGCCCAGGAAGCGCAGGCGGAAACCCAAGCGCACCGTGGTGATTGATTGCGAGAGGAGGATATCAGCCTGCAAAGGGACACACTCAGACTTAGCTCTGTTCTTCATCCATGGGGTGGGAGGCTCTCTGGACATCTGGGGAAGTCAGCTTGACTTCTTTTCCCGGCTTGGTTACGAGGTGATCGCACCGGACCTGGCCGGCCACGGAGCCAGCTCGGCCCCGCAGATAGCAGCAGCGTACACCTTCTACGCTTTGGCCGAGGATATGAGGATAATCTTCAAGAGATACGCGCGGAAGAGGAATATCCTCGTAGGACATTCTTATGGGTACATTTCAGATGCAACATTCATACAGAGATAATCCAGGAGGTTTTTTCTTCCCGTCCACTTCCTAATCTGCCTTCTGTTCTGCTGTCACAGTGTGTCGTTCTGTACGTTCCTGGCCCACGAGTTTCCAGATCAGATTCACAAGATGGTGATGATCAATGGTGGTGGTCCCACAGCTCTGGAGCCCAGCCTCTGCTCCATCTTCAACCTGCCCACCTGCGTGCTGCACTGCCTCTCCCCTCTGCTGGCCTGGAGCTTCCTCAAGTAAGAGCAGTGTTTTCTGCTGTTCTAACATCAACCAAAATCCACAAGAAGGGATCTAACTGTGATCTTTAAAGACCTTATTCTGTTTTATCCACCGGTCCAAAGCCAAGGGCTCAGAATTACAACCTCCTGAAGTAAAAGGGAAAGATTTAACCTGCACATATTGTTCAAACTGCAGCTGATTACTACAGTATATATGGTGTAACTGACAGTACTCAGTGTTTATAACTCAGATGAATCTCTGCTCTACGCAGGGCTGGCTTCGCTCGACAGGGAGCAAAGGAGAAGCAGTTGCTGAAAGAGAACAATGCCTTCAATGTGTCGTCATTCGTGTTGCGTGCCATGATGAGCGGGCAGTACTGGCCGGAGGGAGATGAAGTTTACCACGCTGAGCTCACAGTGCCCGTCCTGCTGGTTCACGGCATGCACGACAAGTTTGTCCCAGTTGAAGAGGACCAGCGAATGGCTGAGGTAAGCAGGCCTTTCAAGGCCCCGTGTCCTGAATCCAAAACATCATCATACCATAGCATCAGTTTACCAAAATCCTACATGATGCTACAGTCTGATTCAAATAATCACATATATTTTTCAAGAAGGGTTTATTGTAATTCTGAGATGATCTTAGGTCAGATTTTTTTTTTGCCTGATAGATTTCCTTTAACCACTCAGTTTCATGCAGTAAGGAAATTAATGAAAGCAGTTTGGAAGCAAGAAAATAAAATAAATCAGTTTTCTCAGAGTGACAGAGTAATGCATTAATGAAATGACTACATTTCATTAATGCATCATCACCTGCAGAAAAAATCCTATTTCTTCTTAATCCCCAAAGAATATTTGAGCATCTTTAAGCTGCAGGAAGTCAATATGTGACAACGTGGAGCCAAATATTTCCCTTAGGAGTTGCTCAGGGAGAGTCAATAAAGTTAAGTTCTTCAAGTGTCCAGAAACTTGATTTATTTCTGCAGGTAAATCAGTGTTTTGCAGGATCTACTTTATTAACAAGCAATGTCTTTCCAACAAAGTCAGTGTATAAACTAAGGAAGCATCATCATAATCACTGATATGTTTATAATGTGTTTCTGCTGCATCCGAGTGGATTGAAAAACAGTGTCACAAATCTTTTGTTCAGGACTTTAAAAATGTTCAGTTGCCTGAATGTTGGACTGTGGGAGCTGTGTCTTAACTTGATGAACAAGAGAAATTCACAGTGGAATCAATCCAATCTAAAAAAGTAACATGTTTACTTTGCTGCCTGGGATCAGACTGAATGATAATTTCAAGAAACAACCAACATGTGCTCAGCATTTTTCTGATTAAGCTGATAATAAATCTGCTACATTGGCAGTTTTTGATGATGGCATAAAAATTGAACCTTCTAATTAATATTGATTATTTCTTTTGCCAGATCCTCCTAATGGCGTTCCTGAAGGTCTTAGAGGACGGTAGTCACATGGTCATGATGGAGTGTCCTGAAGCTGTCAACACACTTTTGCATGAGTTCCTCCTTTGGGAGCCGGCCACCCCCACACCCCCGAAGAAAGAGTCCAAAACCCGACCAGAGACAGCAAAAGCTCAAACTGACAACACGGCGGTGGTGGCTGAGCCTGCCAAGATCCGTCCTGCAACGGCCAGGCAAACCTAATCAAAGAGAGAACGAGTGAGAACAAAAATACCTGAAGATTAAAGCTGATACAGACTAAAGCTGAATCAGTGGCTGGCCCTGTGTTTCCTGAGGAACTGAGCTTGTCTGAGTGGAAGTGGGTTTTGTGGAGGCAGAACTCTGCAGGTAGTTCAGGTTTGGTTTAAGTTACTGTGTCAGCCGCGGAGCAGTCTGCTCCTCTGCTCCGAGAAGAGGAAAAAGCATCTCTGTTTTAATGAGACAGGGACAGGTCATTCTTCTGCTTATAGCTGTCAGCACCAAACATCCAGCAGGGTGTTGATGTGGTCATGCCTGGAAGTGCTGCTCTGAAAAGACAAGCTACGACAGCAGAGAGCTGCAGGAGAAATGGCTGAAATCAGCTGCAGCAAAGTGGCAGAAGTTTGGTCAGATTTTTCCCATCTGACACTGTTAAAAAGCTAAAAAAAAAAGACTGGTTAATATGAAACGTGTTCCTGATTGACTACGATGTCAGCTCCAACCACGGTGTTTGTAAAGAGGATTGAGGATTCAAAATAGCAGTTTAAAATGCCATGAACTAGCCATGAACAGAAAACGGTTTGCAAGATGTTTGTTCATTAAAGATGGATCACTCTGCTCTGTACTGCAGACATTTTAAAAACACTTCAGCTACGGAACATGAGAGGCCGATACTGGTTCGTTAAAGAAATGTGCAGAAGAGAGGAATGTGTTGTGGCTTAGGAAGCTGAAAAAGAAGAGTTAAGCAGGACAGAAGGAAAAATGGGCTGCTTCCTAGACTGTTGTTCAGTTTAGCTGAGCTGAACAAAAGCTAAACACAGAATTCTAACTCCATCTGAAGAACACACAACGTATCACATGCAATCACTGAGGTATTCAATCTATGAAAAGACACCATGCGTTGTTTTACATCAGGGAAATATAATGATGATATTTATTATGTAATACAATTCAATTCAATTCAACTGTCAAAAATTGACAGTTTAGCTATGTAATGCTAATGATATATTCCTGCTTTGTTTTATTGTTAGTTTTATTTATTTTCTCCTATTTATTTATTTACTAATTCATTTATTTTTGCTTCGATACAATCAGACTTTTTTCAGACTAGTGGAAACAAATTTCAAAGTTCAAAATACAAATTTCATGTACACATCTATTGCACTACACATTGTGAATTACATGTTTATATGATTGAATGCATGTTTAATGTTATTTTTTTAAATGGCCTTAATTTAAGTTAGCAAATGGGGATTTTTTTAAATGATTATAAGCACAAGATTTTAAATGGCAAATTATCTAATAAAAAGTAAAGATCTGCTGGAGCCATGTCTGTCTCATGGTATAGGTGTATAATGGGTGTACCCCGCCTCTCGCCCGTTGATAGCTGGGATAGGCTCCGGCACACCCGCGACCCACTTGGATTAAGCGGTTCAGAAAATGGATGGATGGATGCTGAAACAGGGCATGTTATTCCATCATTACTTTTCGATAGAATTTATTTCTGGGAAACATTACTGAATGTAACAGTTCTCATTCTCTAAGTTTTTGTTTGAACATTTGATATATTTCTCTTGTTAAATCCCCTTTAAAATCCTTAACTATCCCCTCATGACACGGTGTTATTTGGATGTATTTTCATAAAATACTTCATACTTCAAGACTCCATCTTAGATTTAGCGTCTTTGTCTAATGAATTAATTGCATCCATCCATCTTAAAAAAGCGTGCATAAGTATACTGCAGACATATGCGCTCTAACTCACCCACACAGGTATAAACACAGGTATGTCTTTACTTCGTTGAATTTTGTGTAGCGGTCATTGTTTTTGTAACCCCCTCACAAACCTTCCTATTTTCTCAGAGTGAGGTTGAAAGTGTGGATGATCACAGATTTTACTCAGTATTTGATCATTTTATACATCAAGTACATTTTTTTTGTATTTTTAAAATTTTGATGGTTACTTAGAGTTTAAACTGGATAGCAGCAGAAATTGTGTTGAATTTGCTGAAGATGCAGCTTTGATCAGAGAGATGCAGCTAACTGCTCACATATGCTGAACTGAAGGAAACTTATGTTGTGTCTTACATTTTGTGATTTTTTTGCCTTTGACAGTGACAAACTGCTGACTTTTAAAGTATTGAGTTATCCAAGAAAAAGATCATGTATTGTGAAATTTTAGCACCTACACACACTTTTTATTTTTTATTTATTTTTGGTGAACAAGCATCATTGAAGCATCATTTCCATTTGTAATCCATCTTTTATGTGAAATAATTTCAATTGCTTCAACACGTTTGTGTTTTTTTATTTATGTTTATGACTAATTCATCCCTGATAAAGATGACAACAATGAGCAAGTATGCTGCATACCTGAAAACTGTTTCTTCATTTCATTTTAATAGGGAATGAAAATGTAACATCACATGTTTTTCACTTAACAGCTACAGTTTTCTAATATACCAGCTATATATATGCACACTTTAGCTTGTGTGTACAGTTGTAGCGAGAAAACAATAAATGAACTTAATTGAAGCAAATATGAAGTTAAAGATTAAAAAATGTTAATGGTCTAATCTTTGATCTTAGATGTCGCTCACTATACAGTAAATTCTTGGCAACAAGTTTGAAAACAGCGATCCTGGTAAACTTGACTAACGTGAAACATCTTTACACATTGCGATCTAAAACGTTCATAACTTATACTTTAAATGATATTTTTGGTGACGATATAAGAAAACGTGATGAAACTTTTCAACTAATTTCTATTAAACCTCACTGCTTCCAAGTTTTACAGTGTTTTGGCTATACATTCATAAAGTAATTTATAGATGCATGAAAGTGAATTCATCATATGGATACAGTGAAACAGCAGAAATGAATGTCTATCTCAGATCTCCACAGTGACAATGGGGCCGTTGCTGGTGTCCTCCAGTGGTGCTTTCTCAGTGGGAGCACTGGACTCTGTTTTATGCTCCTCTTTTGTCTCCTCCTTCCCTCCATCTTCCACCAGAGGAGCACTCTCTGCTGCCTCCTGCTGGCCTGTGCTGGTTTTGCTGTCTGGCTGCTCCTTCTTCTCTGCTTTTTTTTCATTGACTATCTGAACGCTGTCGGCTGCAGCAGCCTGTACTGGTTTAACTTCCCCATTCTGGACGGGGAAAGCGCTCTCCAGAGCACTGTATAAGAACTGGTAATGCTCCTGGGAAAGACACAGAGATTTATCAGGAAACAGACCATAATATGGTGTTACTTTCACTTTCATAAGAGAAATCCTCGAACACATTCTGTCTGAAACAAACATTTAGTTGGAACGGCCCTGCTATTAATGACTGTATAGAAATAATCTTATTTCTACAATGTTTCTTAAACACCTGAAGAAGTCTATTGTTATCATTAAATTCACTTACTTGTTGATGTGTACTTACTACAAAGGCATGACCCCTGTGGTTATTATTCAGCCCCTTAAATGCTTTTTTAAACATACAACGGAAGCTAAAAGCATTTTCTACATCGTACAGTTTGTGTTTACTTTAGGTTACATCTTCCCACAGAGTTAAAGAATATTGGTTTAGTCACTGATGATTTAAGACAGTGGCTGCGGGTGGGAGAAAAAAAAGTGCCTGCCTGGCCTTAAACTTGTTGTTTGTTTGTTCTTATCATGACATGGGCAGCTTTTAGAAGAAACTTATTTTTAAAAGCTACTCAATATGGTTTCAAAAAATGTGGTGACAGTGTGACATCTGCATGTCCGGGTACATCGAACCACTTTAAACATTAGTAAACATAATGAAAGGAACAAAATAAAAAATCCTCTTTTAATGATTCTTCTAAGACTTCAGAGCCTAAATGAGAGAAAGTATGTCACCTGGCTGGCGAACATGCCCTGTCTCTCTTTGCGTAGAGTTTTGACCACTTGGAAAACATCCACCAGCTTCTCAGTCTCAGCGCTGTCCAGCAGGTTCCAGAGTGCACAGAAAATCCCTGAACGCGACGAACCATTCCTGAGGAAACAGAACACACGCACATAAAAAGCTTACCATGTCTCGTTTAGGTCACATTGAGCTGGAGAATTTTTCTCACATTACCGGAACTTACTAATTCGCCCTGTTCTATTCTACTTTTAAATACATGTAAACAAACATAGGAGCTTCCTGATTCCTGGACTGAAAATATTCAGAATGGTATGACTTTAAAAATTGATTTACTTCAATCAACTACATACAGTATATCTTTCACTAAGTCAAAAGAAAACAGACTTTTCCTTTAACAGATCAGAGCCATTGGTTTGCCATTTCTTCTCACACATGATTGACTATGTGAAGAAGAGAAACCTGATAGAATACATTTCTTGTAAAACAACTGCTGTTGAGTGTCATGTGATTGTTAAATGGTCCATTGATTCATAAACATTGCTGTTCTTTGCTTTGTTCTATCAAATGCCCGGGGTTAAAATCCTAAAATGTCTAAAAGCGATGCTACTGCAAAGCTTCCAGCACCATAAAATAACCCATGACCTCTGTCAGGGAAACAGCGTAGTTCTGCCCTGAAACTCAGGAAGGTGGAAGGACTGTTTCTCCCTTTTGGGGTAAGACAGGCCTGAAATTGAGCTCTGAAAGCTCTGAGAGGTGAGCCATTCTTATTAAAAATGTATTTGATCTCTCTGAATGCCCACTGTCTCTTTAAAACGTAAGTATAGAATAAAATACATGCTCTGTGAGGTTATCTTACGTGCAGTGGACCACGATGGGCATGTTTCTCTGTGATCTGCCTCCATAGTTGTGCTTAATTTCCTTGACGGCATCTGCGAATTCTTGGGGTTTCTCTGGCAGATCTTTGTTCTCCCACTTCAGGAACTGGAAATGTTTCACTGTCCGACTGTCTTTCCTCTGTTGGCAGAGGTGGCGTTAACTTTAAGCTGCTTATGATTTCAAACCAACCAATGACATCACTGGCATATGTGAGACTTTTTGTGTTACCTTGACGTGACGGATCAGCATGCTGCGCGTGATGAGAGTCGCTGAGGTTTCTGTGTTTGTAACTTCCACCTCCACTTCTCCAAATGTTTTCTTATTTGCATCCCAATACACTGAGTCACTATCCTGTCAGCCAAAAGACACAAAAAACTGAATTATGTATATGAGTATGTGCAAACATAATTTTAGGAGCATCATGCTTACTTTGCCTCCCTCACTGCTGTCTGACAGCATGACGATTGCAGAGACTTTCTTCTGAGAAACCATCAGCCAGAAGTCACCCATAGTGTCTGGCAGTGGAGTCTGTGCCACGATGAAGGCACGCTGGCCCCAGTAGCCCTGCAAAGCCAAGAAAGCATCCATCTCATTGTGACATACAGTCAAAACCATTTCCAGTGTGTTTAATTACATGTGGGGACTTGTCCAGAGTTTATCAAGTCACACCTAGCACACTAAAAATGCCACTTAGTATTTATCTTGCTTTAATTAAGATAAATTTTTCTGCAGAGGAGTTGATAAATATGCCGGAAGTGTGAGTAAAATGCTATACATCAATCTGGGAGGCGTTGATGTATTTAGTGGAGTCTTCATCCTCCTCATCTGATGACTCTTCCTCTTCATCCTCATCAGGGTCGCTGTCGTGACTGCGTCCTTCATCCAGCTTCAGCAACACTCTGTTGAAGTCATCTGAGGATGGGAGGTTTGGTTTGTTACGATGTGAGTGAAATTAAACAGATACAGAGATAATGTCATATAAACATGTGAATTAAAACTGTCTGCACTAAGGCACGTAGCTGCGACTTACAGGGAATGACAGTTGAAGATCGATTCTTCTTCTTGTTTTCCTCCGATATACCTGCGTTGAATGTCCTCCAGTTTTTGAAGGAGGGGAGTCTCTGAATTGCGACAAAGGGATTTTCATTATTAAGAAATGTTTAGTCAGTGCATAAAATCTTACATGAAGAAACAGGGAAACAAGACATGGTTATGGAAAATGAATAAGAATTTTAATGATTGTGAAAGGATCAAAATAGATGTTTTCTGGTACTGTACCGTACATATGTCAAAGAAAAGTAATCTTCATGAAATATTACATGCACATCCATTACTCTGAGATTTCAACTGCAAATCAGCAGTTTAGCTGACTCTGGTATAATATAAAGATTTAAAACAGCTCCTTCATTTCCTAATCTCACAATTCTGATGAATAAGTGTTTTGAAAATGAAGAAAGAAGGAACCATACCTCAAACTCCTCTTCCATTAAGGTGGGCTCGTTGTCTGAGTTGTTTTGTTTGAGTGTGTTCACTGTGCTGTGCAGCTCAGCCAGAGTAATCTCTGTCTCTCCAAACTGGTTGTGCTCCAGCAAGGCCTGGTGGATCAGGATGTATTGGGCCTACATGATGACATGAGCACATTTCTTTATACACATTTGCACAAAATACAAACTACAACTAAGCTGCACGATTCACTAGTTTATCTGCCTCCTGTCTCTTCTGTGGTAAAAATTAAGGGAGGAAACACTGAATTTACAAGATTATGGTATTAATGCAAAGTTAACTTGTCAGAGCTAGAAGTCTTATATACACCTGCTATATTTGCACTCATTTTCTATCATAATATTGTTTCAAATGTGTAAAAGACTGAATCAGTAAACAGTTAATGCACTGACCTGTCAATAAAAATGATATATATATTCTTTATTATGTAGTGTTATGAAATTGAAAATAACTCAATAAAGATGTGACATGTTTTCGTGTAATTTTGTTTACATATTTCCCATACGTCATGTTTTACTACTTCTCTATTTTTTGCAAAATTAATTTATCTACGGGTTTAATTCTTCTTTCCTTCCACCTTATATACAGGTTTTTTATACATTATCTGTATTTATGCATGTCTCCTTGAATTTCTTTCTTCATTCATTTTTTGTTGACTCAGTGTTAATCTAGTTACTTCCTGTTGGTTTTTCTATGAAAACTATTGAGAGCCACACTTGAATTCCTTGTAATATTCTCAGCTACTTTAACTCTGATTTCCACACAGACACACATAATTTACCTCTACTTGAACCATGAGACATCTCTGTCTGCGGAGTCTGACCACATAGCCGTAAATATCCACCCTGCCTTCTGCTTCCAGACCCTCCATCATCGCATCGATGCCGATGTAGGTGCCTGTCCTGCCGACTCCCGCACTGCACATGAAACAGTGACAGATTAAATCTTAATGTCATTTTACATGCAGTTAGTTAGATGTAGTTAGATGGACAGCTGTAGATCAGGTGGGAAGAATAACCATCTACAAAGCAGAAGGTCAGTGGTTCAGTTCCCCTGACCATGTATCAAAGTGTCCTTCGGCAAGACACTGAACCCTACCTTTCCTCCTGATGTGCCTATCAAATCTGAATGTGTCTAGAAACTCCAAGTATGTAACAGTATAGGTCCTGTGTGAATGGGTGAATGTGATATGTAGTGTTAAAATGCTTTGACTGGTCACCTGACTACAAAAGTGCTCCACAAGTACAGTATATTTATCATTCACAGAGAGGAGTGCTGATGTGTTTTTTAAATCTTCATTGACATTTTAAGCTAAGCATCATTTGTGGCAACAATCCTACTGGTTTAAGTACAAAGAAAGTAATCCAGTCAGGCTTTTCCCCAATTTCAGCTGCATGCAGATATAGTAAGAAAACAGTAAATGTTAACAGCAAAACGCATACAGAATAACAGCAAATGCACAGATTTAGCAGCAAACTAGTGAGATAAAAGTAAATAGAAATACCAAAGCCCAATCAGAAACTGACGACCCTTTAAAGAGAACTTTTACGTACCTGCAGTGAACAACAATGGGACCACTGAAGAAGTTCTTGAACGCGTTGACCCGCCGTCTCAGTTTCAGGAGAAGTTGAGGTTCTCCTGGGACGCCATGGTCAGGCCAGCTCATGAACTGGATGTGGGTCACTTCTCTCTCTGAATTCTTCTCCCTCTTCTGCAGGTAGTCACACACACACAGATGATTGAGACGTGACATGTAATGTAAAAAACATTTTAAACACACATTTTATTAGAAGTCCTGTCTGTGACGTCTGCAGCACAAGCTTATTAGACTTTAGATGCGGCCTCACATTAGTCAGGGTCAGATGGCGGATGGTGAAATCTGGGCAGTGGTCCTCTGAGGTTAGCTTCACAATGAACTCCTCAAAGATTTCAGTCTCTCGGTCCTCAGACGGCCAGTACTGTGCACACTTGACCTACAAAAACCCCGCGTTGCAAGGCAAACAATAACACACGATGCATGTAGATAATCGAGAATAAACAAAATCAAAACTGCTGGTACATGTTAACAGGATGTCCAAAGAAACATTTTCTAAGAACCAAGTTAACAGTGTGTGGATGTCTGCAATCTTACATACAAGTGTTCAAAGTAAGAGTGAAGTGCTGTCTGAAAACCAATGTTTGTTTTTGTTACCCTGTTTCCTTCCTCACAGCGTGTCACCATGACGATGATAGAGGACTGTTGCTCCCACACCATCCTCCAGAAGTCACTCACAGTTTCATCCTTTGGCCCTACAACATACATGACATACAGTATATCTAATATGAAAATGCACAAACGTACACGACATACAGTATATATTTCATGTAAAAATGAACAAAGGGTGAAAAGAAATAAAAAATGAGACTTTACCCTGAGCTGCGATGTACTTCTTTGGTTCCTTGTACCCCTGGAGGAGGAAGAGTTAAAATTTGTTTAGGTGCGTTTAGCCAAATTCAAGTTAAACACAACACATGGATTTACTTTTTTATTTCTTAGTTTTATTTCTATGAACATTCATAGTGTCTTTCTAATATCCATTATATCAGCGGTCACAAATACAAATCAAAGATCTAGATCTTTGCTTACATCGATGAAGCTGGCGTTAATGTAGTCACATCCTGCTTCTCCATTTCCTGTGGTCAGCTGGACACGGTTATAATCATCTAGTTGAAGAAGAATAAAAAAGGCATCTTAAAAATCTTAAATACTTCTCAATATAAAAATATCTGAATATTTCCACATAAATCTGCTTGATTATTATGTGGTGTAAATTGTAAGCCACATAAATACAGTATTGAAATGGAGTTGGAATCCACATTATATGTAAGATAAATGATTAATGACTGGATAAAATAAATTAGTGAAAGCAATTTGCCTCACATAACCACAAAATGTGGTTCTAGTTGATGGGGTGAACAGTTTGTAAGTTTAAATATTTAAACAATCACATGTATCTGCTTTGGGTTTTAATTTTCACACTCACATGGCAGGATGTCTACGTAACGGTTTTTGGGGACGTTGTTGGTCTTTTTGGCCTCTTTCACTGTGTATCGTGAGAAAATCCTGGGAATACTCTGTAAGTGAGAATTGTTTGTTTTTTAAACAAGGATATAAAAAAACAACTACTAATTCTTTTTTCTCTAAAACTGACCTAACCTTCCCTAACGTCAAACCTCCTATATGATCAAGTCTAGATATCTGTGTTTGTGTTTGATTTTGTGTTCATCTTATTGTTATTCTTATGTTGTATGTAAAGCGCTTTGAATTGTCTTAGACCTGAAAAGCGCTATATAAATAAACTTGCCTTGCCTTGCCTTGTTATAACACCCATGACTGGAAACAATCAGATTAACCAAAAGAAAAATTGACAGAAATCCTACTGATAGAAATGTTAATAACCACCAGCAAAAATCAATGTTGATACCTGAAACTCAGCCAGGAAAAGTCTCCCCTCATCAGCAAGTTTCCTCTTGTAGGTTTCCAGCAGCACCTCTGATGCGATTGGATCAACAGTCATCAGGTTTTCTTCATCACCTACCACAGAAAAAAGACACATTCAATTATGATTACAAAAATCTACCACTTCACATTTAATACTCATCATACTTTATATGTACTTTTAATGTTCAGTTCAACAAAGGGGCACAGTGTAGTTTTGGATATGAGTCCCACACACAGTTAACTTCTAAGTTAATTTTAATTACCAAAAAGAGGAAGCTGCTTTAGTTAGCGCTGCCTGTCTTATCTTTACTCTGATAAATACAACATCCTTCACATTCAGCAGAGACGATGCAGATACAGCCTACAAGTGCTCACCTTGTTAAAGCTCAAACTTAATGCTTGATAGACTACATTTGTCTGTTTCAGTACCACACTATTAACAAGTTTTTGTACAGTAAGATACTTATAATATCAACCACACTAAAGTCTGGGAGAGAAAGTGTTGACAATATGGTAAAGGCAGAGTTTCATCCAATGTCTCCCAGCATATACAGTATGTTGCATGCATGCGTACCTTATTGTACACATGTGAAATGATTGTGAAGTTTGCAGTAAATGCAAAGTATGAAAAGTATAATTAAAAGTAAACATAAACAAAAAGTGGAAAATGTTTACTGTAAAGTTCTACTCACTTCCTGTTTTAATAAGCCTCAGGTTTTCATTCAGGTCACTGAAAAAAAGTAGTGAACAGGTTTTTAAAGGAGGTTAGTTTGATTAAATAAAACAAAACAGAGTTTGAAGGCAAGAGACAAAGATGACAAATCTATCTAAAATGTCACATATAATAAGATTGATGTATATTGATAATGAAAAAATAATGTCTGAAGAATTCAAGCTAACATAGAAAGAAGAATTCTTACTGAGATTTTCTTCGCTTCAAAATGTAAATTTTGTAGACGACCACAAGAAGACCCACAGAAGTCAAGATGATGAGGAAGACCAGAAACCCAATGACAGCTTTGTCATTATCTGAAAAGTTATGTTAATAAACAATAAATCTAAAGGAAAAAGGGTGGCCTTTATGAACAAGAATGTGAATGGGATAAATTAAACACAATGAATCAGTTAATAAGGCATACGTACAGCGAGTGCGAACTTGTATTGTTCTAACTGGGCTTTCTAATATTCCATTGGAAGCAATTACCTGGACATAGAAAATGCCACTTTAGGATTAATAAGATTTAAACGTTTTATGTTGTCATCAAAATAAAATATACAAACCTTCACTGTATAGGTTGTCAGGTAACTCAGATCTTCAAATTTAAAGTCACATTTTGTTTTGATTTGAGGACTGTCACCATTAAGATATGCTTTGTATATCCCATTAGGTCCATGAAATTGTGAATGCGAGCAGGTTATTTTAACCTCGTTATTCTCTGGATAAGTGTCTTCCAGATGTGCGACAGGGTCTGGTGCTATAAGAAAATAACAAAAAATGGAATTACTGTACATACATACAGAGTGAAATTTGAGCTGAACATCATGACTGACATGCACCTGAGATATAAACAACACAGGACAAAGGAAGGAGAGACACATCTGTAATGTGAACATAGTTTTATATAAACTCAAAGTAAAATGATTGAATTTGTCTGAATAATCACACAATAGAAATTAAAAGCATGGAAGATTTTTTATTGTAATGTGTATTTAGATTGTTCCCTGAATGTGTTTTGTTCACTTACTT
>JAVQJG010079116.1:0-26724 GCA_036024015.1 Craterocephalus amniculus | reverse complement strand
TGGGAGGAAGCCGGAGTACCCGGTGAGAACCCACGCATACACGGGGAGAACATGCAAACTCCACACAGGAAGGCCACAGTTTCAAGCCCCTCCTCAGCCGGAATCTGGCTCCGACCGACCTGGGACTCGAACCGGCGGCCTTCTCACTGTGAGGCCACAGTGCTAACCACTACACCACCGTGCAGCCCTCTATTAATTGAACTTAATTCACACACATTCTCAAAGGAAGATATCAACTTAAAAAAAACATATAATACTCACAGCCCATTTGCAAAGTCGTTCATAATGGAAGTCATACTGGTGAAGGTCAGAATTGGGATCAAAGCAAATGGAAGCTGTAGCAGGAGAAAAGAAATTAGAGTAAATTTCTGAAAAATCGTATGCGATACTGATAATAATGTCTATCTGGGCTAAATGTTCTGACCTGCATGCTTTGAAGTACGTTGAGGAAGTCGTTCATCCCAGTCAGATGTGTAACATCCTGGAAAATGGCTACAAGCAGTGTGGGTGTGATAGCGATGGAGCGGGTCAGCAGGACCCGAGCAAAACGAGACCACCTCAGGTTCAAGAAACCCTTAGAGAAGATGACAGAAACTACCTGAGTATAAAGAACATACAAGCATTTTTGTTTTTCACATTATATGGCATGCAACCAGCAGGGATCCCTACCTCCATCACAAACTGTCCAGAGTAAGTGCCTGTCATGGTGGAGCTCTGACCAGCTGCGAGGATCCCTACAGCCCAGATGTAGAGAGCTGCAGGACCGAAAAAGCAACCCAGGACCACTCCCTAAACAGAAAGATAAAACTGTCTGATTAGCCATTTGTTTATCAAATGAAAAAGGTATGAATGTGTGACAGTGGATTTAATCATTCAAAGTATTGAAATCACCCAGATAAACATGTCTTAAAATAGAAAGTTTGAGCTGACATCAAGTTTAAATTGACTGTCTGTAGCGTTGTTTCTAAAAGCTTCTGCCATGTCACAGGATTTATTTCATTCATTATTTCATTCATTTTTCACATCAAGATCTTGTTTGATGATGGGACAACTGTGCAACATCGTCTTCTACACGTCCCAAAGATTCTCTTTCCAGACCTGAATTTTTAATTCCTTTTTAAAATGAGTTCTCATCCATTATTTGTTAAGTGCAAGTGTTACCCGGATAAATAATTGCAGGTAAAATTCGCTGTCTTCAGCTCTTTGCATACAGATACTGCATACATGACTGCAGATTCTTGGCTTTTTTACAGGTCAGTGCACTATACATTAACTCAGGACTCTTGAGATGCTACCTCTTCTATTACATTATCAACACATATATTTTTTTTAAAGCTTTTAGCAAACAATATATTAGTTGAATATTAATGCATATAAAAACATGCATGTTATTCATGCACACTGATGTTGACACCCCTTGGCGCCCCCGGTAAAATATTCCGCCACTGACACTGGTAATTCGTCCATGTGTAAAAAGGATGTCTCATGCTCCCTGAACCACTCTTTCATAATTGAAGCTTGATGAATCCTGATGGTGTCATCTTTAAATGTGACGGTGCCATCATTGATGGAATAACCTGCTCATTCAGTATTTTCAGGTAGTCAGCTGGCCTCATTCTTTGGGCACATTTTGCATGCACGAGGCATGTATTACATGTATGCATGAGGCATGAGGGCTGCATGACTTCATCCTCCTCTCTTCTTTACCCTGATGCACCCATAACTTTGGAACGGGATAAATCTGGACTCATCAGACCTCATGACCTTCTTCCATTGATTACAATCTTTTAACCTCCAAAGTAAACTGATGCCCTTTTATCCAGTTAGCCTTACTAATTAGTGCTTTTTATTATGGCTACACAATCCCTAGAGTTCCTCTCACATTGTGCATGTAGAAATTCTCTTACTTTCACAATCAGATAAAGCCGTGAGTCTACTAGTCTTATTTATCTTAACCTTCATCAAAAGTTGAACTGATCACCATCTTTCAAGATCATTTTCTGACCAGAATTCGTCCTTACAGTTTTTAATAATGCATTGGATTTTAATGAACATCTTTTCAGTATGTTTGTTTAAGAAATGAAAAATTAAGAAATTCATCACATCTGTAGGGGTTAAATAACTTGTTGCCAGTTGGAAGGTAATTGCCCATGCAGTAATTATCCAATAGGACACTTTTATTTCTTTGCTTGATTAAATCCAGGTTGTGACTTTTTATAGCTCAAGTTTGGTCTCTAACCAGGCTAAATACTCTCTTCAGTATATTCAGGTAGTCAGCTGGCCTCATTCTTTGGGCACATGTTGCATGCACAAGGCAATACTCTTTACCAGTCTGAAAAGTGTCCTCCTTGTCCATACAACTACCATATAAAATTTTTTATAATTTGTGAAGTGAGAGTTTATTGTAGCAGCAATGCCAATGAAACGCACCCCTTTGTAAATGTCCACCTCCAGAGTGCCATTGTTGAGCGGGAACAAATCTGTGTGAGGGCTGCCAGTTGCGTTGCACTTGGCATTCTGCAACAAAAAAAGAAAAACAGATCTTTACTTTGTGTCAAGGTATTTAATTTAAAAAAAAATTATTTAATAGAAATGCGAAATAGCCAACGGGCCTGCGGCGGTCCACTGTACTCACCACCTCCATGTTGGTTTTATTATAAAAGGCTTGAGCAAAGACTGCGACAACGAAGACATTAATGAGGAAGGAGACGAATAGGGCGATAGATGATTCAATGAAGAAGTACTTGTTGGCTTCCTTTACTTTGTTCTGATTTTTGCGGTCTACATCTCGAGACTGGAGGAAATAAACAGAAAAACATTTTTACTTCATCTCCTTCATCCATTTTTTAGCGAACACATTTTCTTTTATTTAATCAGGCTGTTTTCAGGAAATTTAGTTTTCACTTGAATCTTTTGCATGAGTGTCTCTAACCTTGACCAATGCTGAGTGCAGGTAGATGTTGTGGGGCATGATGACCGCACCTACAATTCCCACAGCCTGCTCCAACTGAACAGGACCACAGTCGGCACAGTAGGGTACAAACATCCCCTTCAAAAGCTCCCCTTGGTCTGGTTTCACGACCACATACTAAAGGAAGACAATTCAGTCAAAAAGCAGCCATGAAACACACCACACTTGACTCAATGTTTGAACTGTGAAGGAACCTTACCTGATAACCAAAACTGATAGCCATTACAGTGATCAGAATGCCAAAGAAAGCTTCAAGTTTCCTCAGGCCTACGGAGAAATACCAAAGAAAATAATCATGTGATGCACACGTCACTCAGTCAAAGGTTGGATTTCTGTTGGGTTAGTTACGTACCATATTTGTCTAAAAATAGGAACACAAATGTATCTGTGATGGTGATGATAACCCCCGCCCACAGTGGGATCCTGGATGTAAGAGAGATGAATACAATTATAACCTTTTTAATAAATCAGTAAAATGCTTGCCATTCATTTTGACAGAAAAGAAGCTTACCGGCCCATAGACAGAAGGTTGAAAGCTATGGCGCAACCAATGACCTCCTGCATGTCCGAGCCAATAATTGCCAGTTCAACCATTAACCAAAGGATGATCCGAGGAATCTGGAAGAGAAAAACAGTTCACTGAGACTTATCTTTCTCTCTGAAATAACCTTTTTAGTTTATCAAATAAAAGGTAAGGTTGAATAATGGATTTCAAATGAGTTATGAGTCAAGGGGATACTCACCATGGGATACTGGCGATTGCAGACTTCAGCCAGGTGCATCCCTGTAACGACCCCGAGACGTGCAGCTAATCTCTGCAGCAGCAACCCAATGATGGTGGCTCCAAGGAGTACCCATAAGAGCTGTGAAAGAATTTTAAAATCAGTAGAAGTCGCTCTATGGTAAAGAGCAACTTTCTTACAATAAAACTAATTTTGAAAATCTATATTTCTTGTGTTACAATTATAATAATTAAGATGAAACCAAACACAAAATAAAGAAAAATTATGGGAGCATCAAGTAGTATATACTTGAAAGCTAATACAATAATTGAATTAATTCTGCCTTCTATTCATTAAGATTAATAACAAAGAAAATTATTTATGGTGAAAAAAACATGAAACAGCCAGGCTTGTTTATTTATTCATCACCTTAAAGCCAGCTTTAGCTCCAGACTGCAGATCTGACTCGATGTTCCCTGGATCCAAGTAAGCAATGCTCATTAAAAACCCCGGTCCGGTGAAGGCCCAGAGTTTACGAAAACTGAATACCTGAGTAAAAGAGTCAAACAGAAGAATTACTTTAATTCTAATGGGTACAAAATGCACAAGAACAGCTCAACCAATGCTAATTTACAAGAAGCACTGGCTGCCAGTTGTACCTGGTTGACACTCTCTGGAACGGGCACCCTCTCCTCAAAGTATGTGGAGAAGGGATCCTCCTGGGCCGGAGGCGATGCAGGAGGAGAGATGGAGCTATAGTGGTTTGTCTGGACTCCATTTTCCTGCTGGGACTCATCTAAAAATACCACAGAGTTAATTGGTGAAGCACTTATTAGTTTTTGAGTTTCTGCCAAACATCACATCTGTTTTTCCATGTTTTAGTAAGCAGACAAAAAGAAGAATCATTATCCAAAACATAAAGCTTTCTCTCAAAGATCTGATTTTCGCCTGATTCTGCATGTTTGAAAACATTTCAAAGAACTTAATTTTAAGATTTAGGGATGTGGCAAATCACTACTATAAACTGTTAGCCGAGCATTTTAAGCTGAATATTTGTCTCAAGGGAACCACCACGCTCTTAGACTTCGATTAAAAGCAGTGAGGACATTGAATGCTCTCCATTTATATCACACCAAAGTCTTCACTTCAAGCTCGATAAAACTTTAAACCTGCCACTAGTGCACAAAAAATCCAAATCTGAGGACTGACATTATGTTACATTTTTAAGTCAAGTAAAACATGTTCAGCACTTTTTTATAGCAACAACATTTGCAAGGAAATGTCAGCGTTAATAACAACTTGATGTTTATTCCAAAACTGCTATACAATTGATTAAGCATAAGATTTAGACGTACATGTCTAAGCACAGTCAGCAGTAACCTCTAATTAGTCTCATCTTAAACACAGGGACTTAGCTGGCACGTGTTATGGAACCAAATAAAGGATTTCATTTAACAATAGCCATTCCTTGGCACTGTAAGCGCTGTTTAAAATGTCAGACAAATCTATAATTAGTTGGTAAAAGTATGTATATAAAGGCAATCTATTACTCACAGAGTCTGGACTGTTCATTGTTCCCCTGATTCATCTCCAGCTCACTGCTAGTCCTAAAGTCCACTGTTGCCTAAGAATGACGCTGCTTTTATACGACTCTTTTTTTTTTTTTTTTTAGGACATTAAATGTCACAATGACTTCCTGGCTTCTGCCTCTAAAAATGACCCACAGAGCGGAGTACAGCTACACTCTGCAAACATGTGATGGAGGAGTTTATTAAAACACAAAGCTCCTCCTTAAGTAACTGACTAACACACAAATTACAATGAAAAAACCGGTCTATCTAGCCAAATTTACTCGGCAACAGCAGAATGTGTAAAATTATTAATCTTGTTTTTAGAGTCTTTTATTTCATAACTAGTAGCTGAATCTTAAATTTGGTTTATTTAGGCATATATTAAGTTCTATTATCTCACTGAGACACTGAGATCACATTGTGTCTATCATACCTAATTTTAGCTGTAAAAACTTGTTTCAAGACCTCACCGCACAGATTTCCTAAAATAAAATAAAAAATGTAGGCTGTAGACCAGTGGGAAATATTTTAGAGAAAAGTTGTAAAACCCTCATTTCAAGTCCACTATGAAGTGCAAAATTCATCTGTGCTGCTTTCCAGTGTTTCTTTCTCGCTTCAAGAGAAAATATCTTAAAACAAAAGCAATTAGACATTAATTCACTAACATCATTGCAGGGGGTAGCTGCTAGCGACGGTGCAGGAGGTAGAGCACCTTGTCTAGAAAACAGAAGGTTGGTAGTTCAACTCCCGTGTCAATCTCAACAGGATTTCCAAAACCTTTCTTCAGTCTGGCTCACGGCAAAAACATTTTCTCCATCTCCGTTCATGCGTATTTGCTCGTTGGCAGGCCTGAACTTGTAAATCCAGGTTAAAAACGTTACTTTTCTCATGTATCTATGACTGAAATCTCGACGGTATCTTTTAACTTCTCTTGCTTTTAATATTTTGAATGATTTTGTGTTTAAATGATTTTATTGTAATTCTTGCATTTATGCTTTTATTTTTTTATGTAAAGCACTTTGAATTGTTTTGAACCTGAAAATGTGCTATACAAATAAACTTGCCTTGCGTGCTACCACTGCCCCTTCAGTAGGGGAGGAGGCAAAGCAGAGCTTTTTTGTAAAAAGGCAATTAAAAGGTATTCTAAAAATAAGAAGAATCCCTTGTTTTAAGATCTCTTCTCTCAAAGTGAGAAAAAAGCAACACCGAAAAAGAGCAGACTAGTTTTGTTTTTTTTAGGACATTAAATGTCACAATGACTTCCAAATTTTCCGCCTCTAAACCGGACCCACAGAGCGGAGTACAGCTACACCCAGCAAACATAAACAAAGAGTTTATTAAAACACAAAGCTCCACATTAAGTAACTGACAAACACACAAAACTGCAAAAGCCGGTCTATCTAGCCAAGTTTTATAATCTCATATTCAGCCGACAAGTTTTTTTGGTCTTGTTTTGACAGTAATAAACTTGGCAAGAGCAGAATGTGTAAAATTATTAATCTTATTTTCAGAGTCTTTTACTCCTTAACTAGTAAGTGAATCTTAAATTTGGTTTATTTAGGCACATTTTAAGATCTATTATCTCACTGAGACACTGAGATCACATTGTGTCTATCACACCTAATTTTAACTGTAAAAACTTGTTTCAAGACCTCACCGCACAGATTTCCTAAAGTAAAATAAAAAATTTAGGCTGTAGACCAGTGGGAAACAGAGAATGAGTATGGTAAGACTAGTTTAAAGATTTTTCACTTAAAAAGGGACTTGAAATGAGTGTTTAACAACTTGTTTTAAGATGTTTCTCACTTCTAAATTCCATTTTTTCTTACTACATTTTAAATCTTACCAAGTGTAACTATCTTACTGCATGGACAGATAATTTCACTTGATTATAGTCTGAATGTTTTCAACTTTTTACTCATATTGGTAGCTAATTTTTGCAGTGTAGTTTTCCAGTGACAAAACAGCAACCTGATGAAGATTTTTTTTTTGCAAATTCATTTGTTTATTTGTGGAAATACTAGTGTCTTATTATCTTTAACTTTATTTTTGGTATTTCAAGCATAGCTTAGTCCTTTACTTTTTAGGTGTTTTTTTTTTTTCATCGTCAAGTCTTTCAGTGTCTTTTGAAGTGCAGAATTCATGGAAATACATTGTATAACTTTTTAAACTGTAAAGTGGTGATTTGGATACTTTAAAGCAGCTCAGCATGCTCTGAACACCAGCACTGAACATATACTGTGTAGACCTAGCTGTCGTGTGATGATTCTGTTATCTAAAGCGCTTACCTTCCAGGAGGTCTCCGTCTTGCTCAGCCTTCATTGGAGCAAGCTGAGCGATCCTCGGGAACTAGAGGGATAAATATCAGCCTCCCCTGCAATAAGATAATAGCAGCAATACGATCTGAATTAAATCGTGAAAGACATGATTGTATCATTTTTACATATATTAGCAGAGGAAAGCTGTGGGCTTTTAGAATAATGGAAAAAAGAGTTTTATGTGTGAAAACATGAATTTTGGAAATATGAAACATAAGCAACTTCAACATGACTATGCAATAACTTGTTCTCCTTTTTTCTAAAAAACCCAAAACCATTCAAAAGTCATATTAATGACTAAGCAACATTAAAAAAGTTTCACTTCCACAACATGCATCCTTCCCTTATGATTGAACAGAACCTGTGTACAGTACAAGCTGCAATTCATGATTGCTAACGGCAGTGACTGTCGTCACAAAAACAACTGTATTTTATAACACCGTGTTCTGACACAGTGCCTGTCCTTCTTAAGCATATGACTGTGGGATCATGAGCAAAAGATAAGCTGCTGCAGCACATGCAGAAGTTTTCCAAGCGTCAAGGTTTCCACTTTGATGCAACTTCCATGAACTAAAAATGTGCACAGGATAAAGTATATTATCCAGGAAAAGCATTTCAGGTCACTTTATTCAGAAAACAAAACATTTGTATTATCATATATCATTATTACTGGTAAATATATCCAGAAAAATGATGCAAAAAAAAAAAAAAAAAAAGGCAGACATTTTTCCACACAGACATCACTTTTATGATGACATGGTCAAAATCAATATGTTCTCCTCTGCCATGGTGTAAAAAGTATATTTTCTCCAAACTGAGCCTTTACAAGTGCCTCTTTTCACCTTTTATAACATGAGCTCTGCATCGCTCGTGCTGAAAATCTGCCTGTTTGTCTTCCAGGGAAATGGAAGTTTTCGTACAGTGGATCAGCAAATGCAGTCACATTTAAAAACTACAGAAAAACCTGTAAAACTTTAGAAGTCAATGCTCCCTCTTACTGAATAACTCACTAAAAGAAGCGTTTGGATTAAATGTTTCACTTGACCCAAAATGCTTATGTAATCATGATTAATAATGACATAATATCAAAAGAAGAACAAATAGAGTTAATAATTAAAAGCAGTCTAGAAAAACCCGCTTACTATCACTGGAATGACACTGATTGAAGGACTACAGTTTTCTGCGTCTCGGACTGAAGAATTCATCATGTGCCATCACGTGACTACAGTCAGCAGACACAGTTACCAAACACACTACAAAGATAATTAAAATGAAGATTGTAATTATTTCTAACATTTTTAATGTAGTATTTTCATTCTCCATGAATATTTCAACATCAATTAAACAATTGTGATCCTAAACTGGAAAGAATTACACTGTAGTTTTAGTCTGCAGCAGATCTCATGCATCACAGTGAACATATTATTCTTCTCAATCTTGTGCTCTAAAATATTCAGCTTATCATTTTGGAGCAGAGTTCAAAATAAAGAATTGCTTTCCAAATAAAACAGTGCTGCTTAAAAAAGGCCACGGAGGAGCGTTTGACTGCCTTTGTCCTGGCACCTGGTTGAAGTTGCAAACAACATGCCATGCATTCCTTCATTCTTCTTGCTCATGCATTTAAACAACATCAAAGAAACGTGTCAGATCTGGTGAATTATAATTAAACTAAATCTGTCTGCTTTATTATACATTAAAAGTTTAATTGCAAAGACAGATTCTCCCGCTATAATTTGTACAAACAGTGTCTTGAGCAGGCATTTCCAAATTGGTCCTCTTACTGTAAGTGAAAATCAGGAGACTTGATTACATCACTTCAGCATATATCATGCTGGTCTCAACAGGAGGACCAACTCGCCAGCTCAAGCATAACTTTATTTAGTCTACTACTTATGTTTATCTTCATTCTGTGACATGCTGGAATATGTTGTTCTTCTCGTACTGTGACATAGATTACTGTCAGAGAATGCAACTCTACTAAACCGTGTCAGGACTCATGCCAACTTCCACATACACCACAGTGCAACTGAAAGTAAAATATAAAAAAGAGAAAGCGCGAAAAATAACTTTTTTTCTTCGCTAAAGACAGAAATTTGTGATAGTTGCAATTTGTTTGTCTTTTTATTTGACTGAAACAAATTGTCAGTCCTTATAAAAACTAATGCAACTTTTATTAAACTTGTTAGAGAGATGGAGGGAGGTAGAAAAAAAAGCTTTAAAAATGTGGACTAATTCACTTCTTCACTTTCTTTAAAAGCATGGAAAAGACTAGAGCACTTTCCTTGGCAGAAGATGCTCTACGCATGTGACCTTCGACTTTAGTAATAATACCATTACAACATTCACCAGAAAGGATCAGTTTGCATCATTACCTATGATTCATTGACTTTACCCAAATGTTGAAAGATAGGAAACCGAACAAGCTAGGAGAGCTAAATTGAAATGTGACTGGCCTTCTGAGAACAGCATTAGCTCATCACCCATTCATCCAACTTCCCCAAAGTCTCAGCAAACATTAATAAGACCTAATCTGCAGAAAACAGTTTTTATTATCACTACATCTATGCCAACTCCCAAACGGACAAGTTGTGATGTCCCACCCCCTCAATTGTGACCAACAGGGTTTTACACCTTATATTTTAACAACTGCAAGTTATAGTTCCCTTCAAAGATTACAGATGTTAAATATCAATTATCATGAAAAAAACAGAAAAAAATTACATTACTTAAGAGATCTGACTAAATCATTGATAATAATAAAAGAGTGAATAAAATAGCTTGAATTTACTAATTTTAAAGTTATAATTTAACCAGTCCTCGTTTCAACATAGCTTTGACCAATTCAATGAAAAACCAGCTGCCATAGAGATTCAGTAATGCACAGTTTGTTTTGCAGTCTAATCAGAAAACAACAACATTCAAGCCTTTATGTTCAAAAAGCTGTAATTTCTGAACATCCACACATGCACACAGCGACACTTCAAAACCTAAATGCTGGGACATTTAACAGCCTGACTTTAACCATTTTAAAGACCTATGCATCAATAAAATGAGCAATAATAAACAGTAGCTCTGTTTACAAAAGCTTTAGCTAAGACAGGTGATAACTATTTATATTACACTTTCCAAAAACATTGTTATGAAAACAGATTATTATCCTCCCTACTGACACCCATACTTTCTCAGGGGGAGGGTGATCAATTTAACCAACTAACACAAAAGCAAGAAGAAGAAATCAGAGTTCATTTAGAAAGATAATGCATTTATACCACATAATCAGCACACTGTTATCAAGGTGTATGAGGTCTGAAATACACTACTTAAGTCGCTGTAGGTCTACTACTGTAGGTCATCATTATCATGAACACAAACATGACACATGTGCTTTGCTGAGGTTTGACCCTTGAGGTTTCTTTAATTTTCCAAACATTTTGCAAATAGGTGAAACCATGCCAGGGATGCATACAGCATAAGTCTGGACCCCCTAAACATGTAAGGAAATCCTTATTAGAAGCCAACCAAACTAAGCTTTCAGGTTTATTTTTAACATTATTACATTATTTTTATGTGATTGGAACAATGCAGTTTGTGAAAATTTAAGTATGATGGTCATGTAGCAATCAGCCAAAATAAGCCAATTCCATAGGGTTTCACCTGATGACTTTATCGATTCGGGATGTTTGTCTGATTTTGAAATTACACCAAGACATGTCATTGTTGAGGATACATTCTCCAACTATTTGCATTACACCAAATCAAAAAAATCTGCATGGAAGTAGACAACAAACAACTTTTAAAAAGTCTCTTTTTGAATAAATAGTATCTTAATGAAATTATACATTATCACTTTTGTAGCAGCTATATGGTGAGGTTACTACAGATATTAGTTCAACACTCACACACGCACGTACAAATAATAATCAAAGAGCTATCTGAAAAGCCATGAGGTCCGTCAAACAGAGGAGCCACTAACCTTTGTTTCATCAACTCTTCCGATAAAACTCAATTAAATAAACCGTGATGTGATAACACCTACCGGCATTGGCACTGTACAGTTTCTGTATGCGATCAAGCTAATTTACATATAGCTCTCTTGTTAGCTCAGTTAACGTTGCCCTGACCAAAGTACGAAAAAGCTCTTACCTGTGTGTTATCTTTACAGAGGTTAAACAAGAGTTAGTATCTTGAAAATGGAGGCTGATTTTAAACAAACACCGTTTGTTTCAACTTAAAGCTAGCAAAGCACGTTATCCAGCTACAATCTGGCAAAGTCGCGTATCTTTTCATGTCAACTGTAGGTTCATGCCACACTGCGCATGTGCGGTACTCTTGTGCTGATCTGATTGGTGGTGATCCGCTAGTCCACTAACACACTAGCTGGTAAATCGTCCATTCATTTGTGGTTTTTTTTCTTTCGCACCCTTTCCATGTCTGATTTATTTAAGTCACAGTCTAAAAGGACACTGTTTGTAAAATGTAAAGTATCGAGGAATTGTAGGGAAGGAAACATGTGTAAAGAAAGGCCAAATAGAGAGCAGATAAAACTCCCCTGAACAAAAATGAAAATGAACTCGTCTACAAAAACTACGTATGTAAGAGTTTACTAAACTATTGCAAATTTGTGTTTTACATTATTATTATTTTTAGCCATATCCCCCTATCGTGTCATTAAAAATACGTTAATAACAACTGATTGATTAAAATGTATTCCTATCTTATATATACGTATGATTTTTTTTCTCTTTGTTTGAATATTATGCATAATTTAATTATTTCTTTTTTTAATTATTATTAATAAGTTCACGCTGCTGACAAATAGAGCGGAAAAATTTAAAACCCCTGAAAATCACGTCTCATTAACATCTCGCGTTGTTTTGTCAACTACACAACAAATTGCTAAATAAGCTAAGGCTAAGCTTACTGGCTGCAATGTAGTGATATATTATCAACTTTATACCAAGTTTCAATAAAGGCGCTTCCAAAGTAACTGGGACATGGATTTAAGAAATATCAAGGACCAGGTAGTAAATAAAACTTTTGATACAGTCTAACTTAATCTTATAAAGCTTACTATACTTTCAGTGTTGTAAACTGCTGCTAGCCATGTTTGCTACATGACAACGAAAGTTTACTGCAAGGCTAGTTAATATCACAAATACCTTGTCATGATGAGTTAGATTACGTTTTATTTTGATTATAACTTTGCACAATTGACTGATCTATTGAAGTTACATTTTGCAGTGAAAGTTAGACACTTGCATTCAGCCTGTGTCGATAGAGGTTTCTACCCCCAAAACGTAACAAAACATAATTCAGGTGTATTTGCTCATCTCAGGGGTTAAAAGGCCTAATTTCTTAAAAGAATGTGCTCAGATTTTTTTGAGTCAAACGAGATGTTTAAACGAGAATTTAAAAAGCCAGTAAAATTAAAAGCATGGCTGGGGGTTATGTTTGTAACTTTATTATAGTGTTTTATGTTGGTTTTGTTGCCTCGTGCCGTTTTCTTTGTTTGTGTTGTTATTGTTTATCTGTACTGCATGACAACTTTTGTTTCAGTCTCCACTGGTCCAGGCCATATTCAACCGAAATACAGAGGATGTGACTTTTTTGATGAGCCACAATGAAGATGTTAATGAACAGGTACCAGCATCAACTCAGCAACTATTGTTCAGCATATTCTGAGTGAAATGTATATTTAGGATGGACACTTGGTTTAGGTATGTTTCTCTTACATGCTTACTTGTCTGTGGTATTTCTAAAAATGTAAAGTCACATTTATGTATATTTTATGGTACTCTGAATTTACATATTTGACACAGCCATTTACGTGCCACTCAGATATAGACATTTTCAGAAGAGGCTTGTGATTTTACAAGAAAGATGGAAATATTACGTAGCAGTCCACTAGCCATTTAATAGGAACTTTAAAAGTGAATTTACAGTATGGATGCTTTTAATACGTGGCTTTTTCACCTTTTGCATTGATGAATGATTAAATAATTAGGGTTGAATGGCAGAATTTCCATTTAGGAATTACTAGAAGCAATCTTGTAAAGTGAAATCATAAATATCTGCTGGTACACACAGATTGACAAGATTACATTAAGTGTATTTTCTCCTCTCATCTCAGGACCAAGAACAAAGCACTCCACTACATGCTGCTGCCTATATGGGAGATGTTCCTATAATGGAGCTGCTCATTAGTTCAGGTAAAAAAAATCTCTCTCGTAATGAAGTTAATGAATCAGTAACATTCAGATGAACAAAAATACCCACAGAAAACCCTATTTTTTGCTTGTGTTCCATGTTATAGGTGCAAATGTTAATGCTAAGGACCAGGGGATGCTCACTCCTTTACATCGTGCTGCTGCCTCAAGAAATGAGGTACAGGCTAATTTCAGTGCACTTAAGCAGAATTAAAAGAACAGGCGAGGACTAACCGAGTTCGCTCATTCACTTTATTCTCATGATTGTTTTTTCTCCCCTTACAGAGGGCCGTGGAGCTGCTGCTGAAGCACAGAGCAGAGGTCAACGCAAGGGACAAATTCTGGCATACACCCTTACACATGGCATCTGCAAACTGGGCCACAAGCTGCGCCATGGCCCTGATACCACACGTTTGCAGCCTGGATGTTACTGATAGGTCAGGAAGGACGCCAGTACATCATGCAGCACACGGTGGTCACGCAGAGGTAATCCTTAGAGTTTTTTGTATTAGCCAGAATTAATTTCCTAACATAAATTGTTTGATGTCTTTTTTATGTTTATGTTTTATGTTAAAAAAATCCTTTAGGAAAGGCAGTCATCACTGAATGAGATTTTCTTGATTTCCAAGTCTACAGTTGTTTTAATCAAGCTCGCACCTCTTTGCAAGCTAAATGTATCCAAATTTATGTTCATGCATGTTTGTGTATCTGGTATCCAGACATAAAATTTCTTATCTTCCATATTGTAATCAGTCTTTGAGATGAGGCTGCACAGACATCCTGGTTATCCGGTTATTGCCTTTCTACAGATGGTGAACTTGTTCTTGTCTAAAGGTGCCAATGCAAATGCCAAAGATAAGAAAGAAAGACAGCCAATTCATTGGGCTGCACACCTTGGTGAGTCTAACAGTCTTCCAAGATACAACACTGTTATTTTACTTTTAAAACTAGGTTTTAATTGTTCATCTATGCGGGTAAAGAAGAGCGAGTAACTGCCAGCATCATCATCATCAAAGAGGCCACTCAGGCCAGCATCCCTTTGATTATATATGGATGTTATTGCAGTAATAAGAAAAAATTAACACAATTGTATTTTCTTTATATTGTTGTTTTGTGTCAGCTGGTGACAACCCAATCAAAATAATGTTTATTGTAATGTGAATAAGTGTATATTTAGCAGAAAATACCATTAAACTAACCATGTGTTTTGGACCATTGTCCAAGAAACGGGTGCCCAAAAAGAGTTGAACGTTAGTCTATGCTTACAGTGTTTGATTTTTCATCACATCTCCATTTTGATTTTAAACAAGTATTTGCCTCGTCAGAAATCCCCTGTATGCTGGATGTACTTAAGGTTGCAAGTCATAAGCTAGCAAACAGATGTGATGTGTAATTGTACATTCCTGAGGTCATTGTAAGAGCTTGATTAATGGCAACAAGAAGTAGAAATCCAGTTGCTTTTTACTCATGCTCTTATGATGACCGTGACTTAGAAGACTAAAAATCTGCACAAGCATTCGTGAGGTAAATATTAAGCTTTTATTCCAGGATATGTGGACGTCGTGAAGCTGCTGGTGGCCCACAGTGGAGAGGCGATGTGCAAGGACAAGTGTGGGTACACTCCGCTTCATGTGGCAGCTGCCAGTGGACAGTTAGATGTGGTCATGTATCTGTTGGGACTTGAGGTGGAGGTAAAGTGTCTGTGGCATGCTCCTATCACTGTTCAAAACTTAATTGTTGGAAATTCTTTTTGGGACAGAACTTTTTTCATCTTTCTGCTGTGTTTTAAATATTATTCAGCTTTAAAGTTAGAAATAAAATCTCAGAAAAGTTTCCCTGTCTCACTCCAAAACAAAGAAGTTTCTAGCTACTTTGATGTAAGATTAGGTCAAAAGCTTGATGTTCTGCTGAGCTTCGGGTTTGGGATCATGGGTTTTCCAGTTGTGTCTTTATATCATCTGCTGTTTGTAAACATGGAAAAAGAAGAAAATATTCAAAGGCTCTTCAAACTTTAATTTTAGACATTTTTTCCCCCTATGGCTTTCAGATTGATGAACCAAACATTTTTGGGAACACAGCACTCCACATGGCCTGTCAAATGGGGCAGGACACTGTGGCCTCTGAACTGGTAAACTACGGGGCCAACATAAACCAGCCCAACTACCACGGCAACATGCCACTGCATCTGGCTGCCGCGTCATCCAGCGGGGCGCTGTGTCTTGAGCTTCTTGTAAACAATGGTGCGGATGTCAACGTGCAGGTTAAAACTCCTTTTTTGTTGTTATTATTAAGAAGAACTTGATGGGGTACAAAGAAGCAAACTAAAACAACAAACCACAAAATAATTCTGTATTCTCAATTAAAGAAAATGTATAGTTCTGAATGTATATCCTGCAGATTCTGATGATTTATGACATTTTTTAAATAAACATTAAACTTTACATATATGTGTTTTAACAGAATAAAGAAGGGAAGAGCCCTTTACATATGGCTGCAATGCACGGACGCTTCACAGGCTCCCAGATTCTGATCCAAAATGGTAGCGTAATCATTCAAAATAACACTGTAGTATGTATTTAAAACATCCTGATGTGATTAATGGTGGAAATATGTGTCATGTATAATTTTCTCCTCTTTTTATAGGTGCTGATATTGATTGTGCTGACATGAATGGAAACACCCCCCTTCATGGTGCTGCCAGATATGGTCAGGAGTTGCTGATCAGTACTCTGCTGACAAACAGTGCTGATAAAACCAGGTAGATGTGTCTGAAGCTGACGGTGAAGCTAAAAATCTATTTACTGGGATTACAGTTATCATTCTCAGAAAACATTTACCTTTTTGCTGATATCAGAAATGTAGGTGTTTGCATGTACATCAACTTGATAAATAACTGTAGTGATTGTTCCATCACCATAATAAACATGTGAATAGAATTTGTGATTTTACATTTTATGCAATTATGCATACAGTCTTGTTTTCATAGACTGAAATTGAATTTACTTGGCTTCAGATGTAAGTTTATTCAATAGGATAAACCCCTTGAGATGCATCATCTCATTTTCAGTGGGGTCCTCAATATCTTCAAAAATAAAAAAGAACAGATGAACAAAACAGATACAGTACATGCAAAGCAAGTATAATAAGGAATATATGTAAGTATATATGCATCACCATAAGAAAAAAAAAAAGAAATATGCACACACACAACCAGTCAAACCATTCATACAATATATAGAGCTCTCTAAATTTAAAACAAATATAACGTTAATCATAATTTGAGACAAATTAATATACATATTAATATAAACAGAAGGAGTCAAAAACAATTACATACACTGTGCAAATGACGAGCAAGGGCATTTCTAGAAATTTGAATAGAGCTTATGGAACGGATCGAGGGTGGCAATTTGTTCCAGTCAGAAGGTGCTTTATATTTAAATGAAAATCGCAGTAATCCAGAATTGGAAGTAACAATTGTATAACTATTCTTTTCCTTACTGAGAAGTTAAAACAATTAATTGACTGATTAAGTAATTTTAACTTATAAGTAATTTTGTTAGTAATAGTATGAATGGAGTAAGAAAAGGAAAGGGAGGGGTCAAGCCAGAGACCTAAATATTTAAACTCTTTAACTTGTACTATCGGTGTAGAGTCTATACATGTGAGATTAAGTTCACTGTCAAGTATTGGATGTCTTTTCTGAAACAACATTGAGTGAGATTTTGTTCTATTGAGAGTCAATTTATTGGCTCCAGCACCAGTATGCCATGAGATGACTTTACTTCACACACACTGTACCCATACTCAAGCTTGTATAATCATTTCTATAGACAGGGGATTCATGGGATGCTTCCACTACATTTGGCAGCACTTTATGGTTTTCCAGACTGTTGTCGCAAGTTGCTGTCTAACGGTAAGAGCCAGTTTGACTTTTTTTTTTTTAATCTAGTCTCTGTTCAATTTGAATTCAAATATCAATACAACTTATTGGTGTTTTGTGTTTTACCACAGGCCAGTTTTACAACATCATGCCCACTATGACAGGCGGCCAGATTCCAACAGTGGGGTCGGATATTAACCTCTCAGATGATCATGGGAGAACCAGCCTGCATGCAGCTGCCTCTGGAGGGTAGGGGCATACTAATGCCTCTATCTGTTGCTGCTTCAGATTAACATCTGGACCCCTTACTTCTTATTAAATCAATTCAACCAATGCAGCATTCGTTTTTGGTATTGGAGTATAAAAATTGTATTGTGGGATGGAAAAAGTTTAATTTTTATCTTTTAAGGTTGTAGTTCATATACGTTGTATCTATCAGAACTAAACTTTTCATCAGAAAACAATTATACATTACAATTGTTGACCAATCTGCACAGTTGTGACACAGTTTACTCTGAACTGAAATAATTGCATTTATTTTCTGTCTTGCAGAAATGTTGAGTGTCTAAATTTGTTGTTAAACAGTGGTGCTGAACTGGATATAAAAGACAATTTGGGAAGGTAAGCTGTGCTTAACAGCTGTATATGAATAAAATTGTAATTTGCTTTCCTGACGTCACACCTGCTTTTCCTTGCAGATCTGCTCTGCACTATGCTGCTGCAAATGGGAACAGCCAATGCACAATCTCACTGGTTCGAGCCGGGGCAGAAGTCAACGAAGCGGATCTGACGGGCTGCAGCCCTCTGCACTACACTGCTGCTGCACACACCTTCTGTGGGTAAGAGACTTTTATGTTGTATGCATTTTACCAGAAGGTAAAAAATGGCATTATAGGATGGGCAGTTCTCTGTAAACGACCTTCATGTTAAATTCAGATTTGTATCGTGTTTATATCCACAGAGGGGAAACAAACTTTGAGTCAGACCTTGGTGTGGAAAAAGAACAAGAAGCTTCTCTGTAAGTCACATGTCATCTTAAATTTAATTCAGTTTTATTTTTTCAGCTTATGTAATATATTATTTTCTACTGTGCTGAATCACCCAAAACTTTGTCTTAAAGATTTCTGGCAGAAGTGGATATCTTCCTTTTAACTCTCTTTTCATTGAAGAAACGAAACCAGAAAATCCAAAATGTAGGGAGAAAAAGAAAGAGAGGAAAATCCACATTATGAGAATATATTTTTGAAATGATTCTTTAAAGATATTAGGAAGTATTGTAATACATTTTTATAAAACAATCATAAATTCTTAATGGTAAATTCTTGTTGCATAAAACTAGCAGCTGTTTTCAGATGTTTGTTGTGTGTTCAGGTGTCTGGACTTCTTGCTTGACAACGGAGCAAACCCGACTCTAAAGAACAGCAGAGGCTACAGCGCCGTCCACTATGCTGCAGCTTATGGGAACAAACAGCATCTGGAACTGGTCAGTAATGTTTTTTTTTCTCTTTCATTTACTAGAGGACGAACTTAACTGAAACTCTTTTACTCTTACAGCTTTTGGAAATTTCCTTCAACTGTCTCGAAGAGGTTGAAAGTAACATTCCAGTCAGTCCTTTGCATTTAGCTGTGAGTATGATTAGGTCAGTTCTCTCAAAGGATAATATGTGAAAGTGATGTAACTGTTTTGGATGAAGCACTCATGGCTTACTGTTTTTTATTGATATGTATTTGCATTACTGTAGGCATATTATGGTCACTGTGAGGCGCTTCATTTGCTCTGTGAGACTTTGGTTAGTCTGGATGTGCGGGACATTGAAGGCCAGACGGCGCTCCACCTGGCCACTCAGAGAGGCTTTTCCTCATGTGTGGAGGTTCTGTTGGAGCATCAAGCTTCCTACACACTGAGGGATCACAAGCACAAGTGGACAGCTCTGCATGCTGCAGGTGTGTGTGAATTAGTGGATGTTTAGATCTTACACAGAAAGTTTTCTGCATCTGTTTTGTTGCAAGTCGCAGTTATGAGCAATAAAATCTGTAACAAATTTTGTTTCCTCTCATGAAGCTGCTGAGGGCCAAGTGGACTGTCTGCTTTTACTGGTCAACAGGGAACACATTGCAGACATCATTGACAGTCAGGACACACAGGGACAGTAAGTCATTGTCTTTCAGATAATAATTTGCTCAGATGACAGAATTTCCAATACGATGTCGCAGAATGCATAATTACAGTTTTCCAGCTGGGACTGAATCGACAGCCCAAGCAGTTACAGATACAGCGTCCTTCACTCTGGTTTAGATTAAATTCAACAGATTTTACACCTATTTTGTAAAAGGTAAAAAGGTAAACAGATTTTTTCTTTGCAGACCTTATAAAATAAGCAGTGATTACTGATGCTAATTGATGTTTATTAAACAATTCCAAAAGAAGCATGTAGTGATTTGGATTATCAAGATTTAGCAGCCATTACATAAACAGAATGTAGTGCACTTAGATTATTCAAACAATACAAATGTCTTTTGTAAGAAACGCAGTCAGCTTAAATTCTATTTGTTTTTCAGGACGGCTCTCATGCTCGCAGCTCTGGGACGTCACACAGACTGCGTCTACATCCTGCTGGAGAAAAAAGCCAAGGCTGATGCTGCAGATAAGCAAGGCTTCACTGCTCTGCACAGAGCCGTGAGTTTAGTTCCTCACTCTGCTCAACAATAACGGGACCCAGAGATCGTTTTCTTTTTACACGTAGCTTATGTCCTTGCCCTGCAGGCCATGTTGGGCAGTGAGGACTGCGTATCGGCTCTGTTGGAGCATGGGGCTTCTGCTCTGTGCAGAGACTCTCAGGGGAGGACACCGCTGCACCTCGCAGCTTCCTGCGGTCACACTAAGCTACTCCATGCTTTGCTAAAGGCTGCTAAGAAAGCTGACCCTCTGGACTCCATGCTGGACTTCAGAGGCTACACTCCCACACACTGGGCTGCCTATCATGGTGATAAGAATTAGTCTTTCATATTTCTTAAAAACCAACCTAGAATCAGTGAAATAACCAAAGGCGGACCTGAAAACAAATAAAACGCAAAATGCACATCGGTTTAAAGAGTACGAGAATAACAGTAATTTGTATTCCATATTCCTCAGGGCATGAAGGATGTTTACACATTTTACTTGAAAACAAACTTTTTGGCAACCAGGAAGGAAATCCGTTCACTCCTTTGCACTGTGCTTTGTGAGTACCATCATGATTAAATTCTATATTTATACATATGCTAATTATGCATTAATTATAATAACTTGTTCCAACACAGAGTCGGTGGACATGATGCTGCTGCTCAGCTTTTGGTGGAGACTCTTGGCCATCAAATCGTCCATATAAAAGATGCCAAAGGAAGGTGGGTACAGTTTTCACGATGAACCTGTTTTGTTTAGGTCTGCAGATGTTGAAGAAGCAATAATATTAATGCAGGCACTTATTAGCATATTTTTCGACACAGTCATTTTTTATTCTCATATTTGGATTCAGAATATTTCACAAAAAACATTTTGTTCAAATGTGTCCCGTGTGCAGGACTCCGCTGCATGCAGCTGCTTATTCAGGAAGTGTTGCTGGGCTCCAGCTGGTTCTGGCCCGGGGGACGGATGTCAACACTGTGGACCACTTTGGATGCTCGGCAGTGATGGTTGCTGCTGACCGCGGGCAGGGCATGGCTGTTGGTATGTGACTGAGGTTAGGTCAGTTTGTTAAAATCTTTCTGTGCATTTCTGCACCAGGGACACCTTACAACAAACAAAACGTTTTCATGGTGGTTTTGACCCTCATAATACTACCTAACTCTTAGTATTATACGACAGTTGTACTGTTGCCTCTCCACATGGATTCTGGCAAAGGCTTAGAAATCTATTGCCTGTTTGATGTTGCTTATTTTTTGTATTTCAGAGTTCTTGTTGCACAAGATGAAGCCAGACCTGACCCTGGTGGATGCTAATAATAACACAGCACTTCACTTAGCCTGCAGCAAGGTCATATACACACACAGATTAACATCTCTGTTTGCATGCAGTGCATTATTTTTTACCATTTTAAAAGTGCAATAATGTCATGCTAGAAAATTTCACTGACTTAGATTAACAAAATAGAAGATTTATTAACTTTGGTTATTAACTTCTAATCTTGTACTCTAGGTCGATTTAACGACACTGATTAAACACATAAAAGTTCCTGTGCTTAAATCTGCAGGGTCATGAGATGTGTGCTCTGTTGATCCTGGGAGAGATCACGGACTCATCCCTCATCAATGCAAGAAACAACACTCTCCAGATGTGAGTTGGCTTAAAGCACTTAGCTTCATAATATTAACTGAAGATATAACTGTCGAAATCAACTTGGAAACTATAGAGCCGCATTTACTTGGTAAAAGCTTTGCTTGTCCTCAGTTCTCTGTGGTTACCCTCTTTTTGTCTCACAGGCCCCTTCACATCGCAGCAAGAAAAGGCTTGGCCACGGTAGTGCAGGTGTTGCTGAGCAGAGGAGCTGCAGTCATGGCTCTGGATGAGGAAGGTTAGCTGGAATATGTATATTTCTGTGAAAGAACGTCAACATGCTCCATATATCTGGGTTTAGAAGTGCCCATAGGGTCACACAGGGGCTAAGCCTTTGCCTTTCCATCCTTCCTCTGCAGGCCACACTCCAGCTCTGGCCTGCGCCCCAAACAAAAACGTAGCAGACTGCCTGGCTCTGATCCTCTCAACCATGAAGCCTTTTCCTCCCAGAGAAGCTGACAAAGGCACATCCTCCCATTTCTGTCCCATCCTGAAAAACTGTGGTATTTCTGCCCCCTGTGAGTCCAATGGAAACTTGTGTCACGCCTAAGTCAATGACCCCTGGCACTATATGTCTGTCAGAGTGAAATTTCATATAGCTGCTCATCAAGCATATATTCATGCACATGTAGCAATGATTGCTTCACCTAAATATAGTCTTAAAAATACTAACTATAGCATTAGACTCTGTAGAATTGCTAAAAGTGCTAACAATTAGAAATGACTGAAAGTTTTAATGTGAGCACACTACACAAACCGTTTAACCCTGACTGATTTTAATGTTTAATTTGTTGCCAACTTTTTTGGTTGTTTTCTTTACTGCTTGAGCTTCCCAGCCCTTTTTATTTGGGTGTATTGACCAGCGGTATTTCCACCACCGAGTCACTTCACTATGATGCTTAGATTGTTAGTAAGTGTCCGACAGCACTGTGGAAAGGACGCTTGCACAGAGACATTTTTGTTTTTGACATGTCAGCTCAGCTCTGATTTCTTCCCAGTTAAAATATTGATCTGATTTCCCACAAGTTTGGATATTACCTTTTGAATTAGTTTATTGAAGAAAATTGGTGTGCTCTGTTAAAAAAAGTTCTGAAATTTTGATTACAGATAAACCAAAAGATCGAAACCAATTTAACCAAATCAAGAAGAAGAAGAATTAATCCAGTTCAGCCATTCTCTCTCCTTAGTGTTTAATTTGATGGCCGTCACTATATACAGCATTTTAGCCAAAGTTGACTAAAGATTAGCAAAAAATTAAGTTAGGATAAAACTAAAAATGGAAATAGCAACAAGAGGGTGACCTATGTATAATCTGCAGGTCTTTTTACACTTGAAACAGTAAAACCAAAAATATGGAGTCTGCACTCTTGTTCATTCACTTGTCTTGACTCAGTAGAGAGAATAAATAAATATGACACAGATGTATTTTCTTTAAATAGCTGAGCATTCTGTGGTTGTAAAATAGCTAAAAATGGTTAAGTGACATTTGTGGTTTGTTGCAGATCTTCCTAGGACAGCTTGGGGAGAGGGCAGTATAGAGCAGGAGTAAATCCAGTATGCAAGACTCTGCATGTCAACACTTGTTACATGAATTGGCGTGAATATTTATTTCTAGCAGTACAAGCCACAACTTCAGCTCAAGGTGTTGTCAGAAAGTTTTATGAATTATGACTCCATCATTTTAAGGAAGGTCGGCAATCACAGCATCCTTGCTCAATCTGAGTCTGATTACATCAACTTTTGTGCCTATCAGTAACTTACACCCAGAATGAAAGGGACAGTAAAGCAAGTTTTCACAATAATGGGTGGCTAATTTTCTATTAGCCATCAAAATCCAAAGTTTCCATGTTTGTCCTCAGCAATGCAAGAATACTTGGATGTTTGTGTTTTATTTATAGTCACCTCTTCATATAGAAAATCTTACAGAGGCTGTAAGCCTTTTATGCAATTAATAACACTATTTTCTTATCCTGCCTTGGGTGCAGCAAACACTGCAATTATGCAATAACCTTATTACACTAATATTACCTGGATTAACGTTTCATTTCAGTTTATAAGAAGTCACAGATTTGTCTATAGCTCTTATCATATATTTCAGTCTTGTGTATTTATGAAGTTTTTTAAATGAAGTTAGCCTTTTACTAGTATTACCTATAAGAATCCACACAGACATATTGCTAATTAACCTCAGGTCAGTCTGTACTGTACTGTAAGTGCAATAACAAGCTAATCTTAAGCTGGATGTTGCATATCAAGTGTAACTTATCAGAGAAGTATCACAATTCAGTCAAAAAACAGCCTGAAAAGTCTCAAAGAAACGTTATTCATCTCTTTTGGTAAATAATGTTTCACTTTAGAGGGCTCATTTTGAATGAATGGCTCCTTTTCTTGGTCTTTTCTCTAAAGCAGTTCAGATCCAAAGAGAATTTATATACACTTGATTAAAACCAAGAAAAGTAGCAAATATTAGAGAAGCTGAAAGCATAAAATGTTGTTTTAGGTAAATGATTCTGTTGGTAACCAAACTACACAAAAAATATTGAAGGTTTGACTAAACAGTTGTTACAGCACTAGATTTAATGTCTGTTTGTAGAATGACAAAATCTTTGTGAAACACTAAAAACAAAATTCACTTGATTTTAGTTGGGGTTTTTTATTTAGTATGAAATAAAATCTTCTGCGTCCTTATTTTATGTTCATTTAGTATGTTCATGCTCTTTTTGTCTTGTATGATTGAATCAAAGGAAATTGATTGTACAAACAATATGGGTTTCTAGCTTGTTTAATAAATCACCACAAAATACATGCAGAGGTAAAAACACTCTTGCTGTTCAAATCATGTTTTCATGAGCAGTGTTGTGCATTAAGAGTTTACCCATTTTGTAATTGGAAAGGCCCACATACAGGACATTTCCAGAAATGCCCTCCCTGCTATCTAAAAAAAATGGCTTAAAAACTGTTTGCACTCAGAAATAAAAGTAGGAATCCATCTTTGGATAGGGAAATTATTTAACTTTATTTTCAATTTGGTTAAAATGAATGGAAAAGCCATTTCTTAATGCAAGTAGCAGTGGGATGTTTTTCTTTTGAAGCTGCCTCCAAGCATCATATAGATTTCATACTGTAACAACTTGAATATTATATGTGCTTTACTTGTTCATTCATTTGACACAAAATAAACAAATCAATACTATCTGAACAGTTTGCTGTTATTCTTTTTCTTATTATTATTATCACCCAATTCTTTTTTCATGTTTGTCCAATTCCCATTTGAGTGGAATTAAATAGAAACACAGATTTGGATGACAAAATTGGCTACAATGTCGGACAGATCAGCCTGCAGCCTTGTGGTCAGCACACCTCATTGTTATGCCTTGTATTATCCTGGTGCCATGCCAAATGGGGGATTCTAAAAGGCTTCAAAGGTGTCTCTTAGAGGACTCTAACTTCACAGAGTGTGTGCACATTTTAATGCACATTAGTTTCACTACCTTCAGACTCTTGAAATCTATCAAGTAAGTATGTTATATTCCAGACTTTTAAACCTTCCTGTTTAATCTCATTCATTGTTTTAGCAGGAAAACCTAAAATGTATAAGCTTAATATTGTTTGCATATAAACACAAGACGGCCTGTGAGTGTAGATATCAAAGTACAATGGTTTTTAAATCAACACAAATGTTCTTACATTTAAAATTCAACCAATGTCTTAAGAGTAGATTAAATGCTGAAGGTTTATCAGGAAAATCTGAGGGAGAATTCTCTGTGTGGCAAAAATCCATCAAGGAATTCTACAGCATTGATTTTAGTCAGTGAGAACAAAAGATTTAATCAGCCTATACTGGTTTGTTTGCAGTTTGACCACTATAACATTTGGGAGCATCTGTGTTTTGAGCACCTGGTGAGGCTAAGAGTTACAAAAATGATGAAAAATTACTCAGAGCCCCAAAGATTTAAAATTAGAACGGAAATACATGTGAAGATATCCTTTAGGATGTTGTCACTCCTTTTTTAAGAGTTAATAACATGAAGTGAGTCATGAGTCCAAAGAGATCAGTGACGACTTGTGTTTTGTTGTATGCAAGGTAATACTGCACATAGACTGAATTGTTATTCCTGCGACAGATGTGAAGAAGTACCAACACAATTTGTTCAGTAAAAATAGTTATTCTACAAAAATTTTAATCATTTTCCTGAACTAAAACTAAAAAACTCATGATCAGGAAAAAAAACATTTGAATTTTCAAACATTAACTTTTTTTTGTTGTAGAAGATGAAGACTGGTCTTTTTTAATAAAGAATCTCAAACAAAAAAGAAAAGTTTTTCAGTACAAGTACAGTAGCTTTGACTAAACAGTGACCTTTGAGCTTCAATGATTTATTTTTCACGTGTCTTAATATTGTTGTAGCTTTTAAAATTGAGAGATAGCACATTCAACACTTAAATAAGTGCAGTATAACAAGCACAGGGAAAGATGGAGACAAAAAACAAGGTTAAAACATTGGAATAATTTTAATTGTGAACTTTTTTTCTATTTCAGATGTAGATCCAATATCTCACCGATAGAGGTCAACAGAAATCACAGATCATTAATCTGTCGTTCTTTACGGAACGACAGTTGCTGTGGCTACCAGATCCGTATTTCTGCAAGATCTGTATGTGTGTGGACTGCGCATGCGCATCACGTTCGCCATCTTGGACACAGAAATACGGCAACAACAACTAGTCCAAACTGTTTGGT